>JAJJWW010018832.1:0-37220 GCA_023531295.1 Papaver armeniacum
AATCGGGTTGAGCTTCCACGTGATCACAAACAATCTTTACATAAGTTGAATACATGCACCTTTGAGGTATGAGGAGTGTGGAATAAGCATAGATAGAAGATAAATCATAGATTCCAAACCCCTCTAGTTTGTCATGATCTCATTATCATCTTTAGGGGATCCAGATAGATCGGAATACGAGTATGTAAATGAACTTAACGGTGCAAAAGGTGAAAGAGACAACGATATACGTGGTTGAGCTAAAGCCTACGTCCACGGGTCTAAAGGGATTCATTATAAAATAAATGGTTACAAAGATGATCACAAGATCTTGTGATCATCGAACATATGAGCTAAAACTCACTTACTTCTCCCTATTCTCTCTCCTTTCTCTTTTTCCGATCCCCTCCTCAGTGGGAGGGGGATACATATTTATAGCTAAACTCGGTGGGGCCTACTGACAATGAGTTGTTGAGATCTTATCTTCTTGTATTCTGTGCAATGTTACGCGGGCTTGAATATTATCCTGCGGGCGTGGTCAGCGGACTTCCTATGTCACTCGCGGCTTCGACTATATCCAGATTCATCACTTTGACCAACCCTTGTTTCCATCATTGGCTGGTCGTCCGACACGTATTCTCGAGCTACATTAAATGCGGGTGGTTGGGCGCCCCAATCCACGCGGTGGTGTCGGTCCTCTTGTCATGTCCATGTCGGTTGGACTACCTCGACCGTTGATTACGTCTTACCTCGTGATGGGTTAAGGCCATCCTTGGGTGCTACGCGGGACTTATCTATCTTGGGTGCCCCTTTATTTCCAATCGTTGGTCTTGACAGATGTACGTTGTCTTAGTGCCACGGATGCCCCTATGTGTCATCCTGTGAGTGATGTCATCCACGTGGACCCTGTTAGCGCACGTGGCAATGGAGATAAATTAGTGTACTTACAATTTGCCCCTCTTCTTACGACTGGGCGTTTGGGTTTTGTTGGAAGAAGAACCGTGTGGTATACGTTTTATCTCCTCATAACTTCTCCTAAAAGGTGCTACCTGCATTTATTGTGCACGTTTCCCACGTCAGGCCATAAGCGCTCTTTGGGTAGTGGACGGTTCCTTACGGTTCTATATAAAGAGTGAGAGAATGTGACTTTAATTCACATTCCTGTTTTATTCTTTGTTCTTGTCTTCATCTTCTTAACTTCCTCGACACCATCGCTTCTTCTACTGCTTTGCCTCTTTGTGGTTGTCGTGATTTGCTTTGCTCTTGTGGTTGTTACTTGTTGCTTCTTTCGTCCGCTTCTTTGTTGATTGATTCTTCGTGATTCGGGTATGACCTTTTATTAGTTCAATCACCTTGCTTAAGCTTGTCGAGTTTTCGATTTTCGGGTGGTGATTTGATGATGAGTTTTAAATTTAAATGTACCACGGGTTTTGAGAGTTACGCTGCCTTTGAGTTGGGTGTTCCATTGGTCATGCTTAGATTTTATTTCTTCTTTTGAGTTGGATAATGATCGAGAGTTTAGTTATCTTGTTAGATGAAATTTAGGGTTTTCTTCTTTTATACTTCTTGTTCTTGAGATTTTCTCGATTTTTGATCTTCTCGCCTCGATTTGAGTTCCTATTCGTGTTTGTGCCCGCAGACATGTTCGACCATCCGCGGGTCCCTTATCGAGACTCCTCCGTCAAGTCCTCATCGATCTCCCGGAGTGATCCTAATGTAAGGGGTGGAGCTTCGCCCCCACCTACTCGGGGTAATCTTCGGGATGGACGAACATCCTCATCCTCCGGTCAAAGATCTTCACTTAGAAGGGGTGATCCTCATGAGGATCTAGGTATGCCGCGACTCGTTCTAGAGGTGAGTCTCTAAGAACCGGCGTAGAATCCTCGCAATGAACCTTTGGATGTGCAGCCCCTCCACTTTCGGCCTCAACGCGGACTAACCCATCCGTGCCTGGTTCAAGTAAGTCGACTAAAACTCTTACTTCGAAAGAAAGGCCACGGAGATAGAGTCTTCGGGGAGACTTGGTTCCTCTAAGAGGAAGGGCTGCGGGTTACTGTGGAGGATCTTTGCGGAAAAAGGTTTCGAGGATGACTCTGCCGTTACTTTCCGTCCTTTATCTCTGGGTAATAAGAAGTTTACTTTTCGACACATTGATCTCGAGGCCTTCAAGGTGAAGCATGGTCTTCAGCATTTTCAGGTTCGTTTTTATGCCGCTGATAAAGACATAACTTATGAGATGGTTACCAATTATAAGTACGATGCCTTTCATTCTTGACAACCGTGGGTGCTTTCGAGGCTGGTTTGATGTTACCCTTGTATAAAGTGGTGATGATTTCTACTATCGGGTTCGTCTAGCCGCGATTTGCCAAGAAAAGTCATAATCGCGGGGTGCAACGGTTGACAGAAACTATCTTCGCCATCTTCGTGAATGCTACCTTCGTAGTAAGGGAAAAACGATGATGACTTGCTATGCCCCTAGATTAGAAAAGGAGAAAGGGTGGTATACTCCCGAGAATTTCAACTTGAGATCCTTTGGAGATTATGTTAACAGGAATACTCGTAAGCCGTGGTCGTGAGTCTCCGGAACATTACTTGTTAAGGGGGACGTTCGCCTTTTGGGCGAGGTAAGTGATTCCAAGATGGCGAGGATTCTGGTGCCGAAGGTCTTCCTATTCTGGCTGAGGAGAGAATCAAGCGTGATCATGACTACGAGTGGTCTGCTTGCTTGTTCTTGAAGTTGTTGGCCCGTGGGCCTATGGTTGGAGTCCCTGGTCCCCGTGGTTGGTGACCCAATCTGTTGATGATCTTCCTCGCGAAGCTTCTCCCGCTCGTTACGCGCATTTGCCGGGCGGATGAGTTTCTTTGGTATGGATTTTGTTTATAGCCGTGATGTTGATGATGCGAGAAGATGAAGATGTCCACTGATGCTACTATTCCTCCGCGGAATACTAATGTTGTTAAGGTGCGTTGTTTGTTTTCTTCGTATGTATGCCCCTACGTTTTCTTAAATAATGGTAATTATGCCAAGGAAAGGTGATGCCAACGGTGCTTTTATCATTATGTGTTGTAGGTGTGTAGAGGTAAGAAGATTAATCCCAAGCAATCATCGAATTCTCCCACCGAGGGTTCCTCTCATTTCGAGGATGTGAATAGTCAGGTGTGTGGTGATGAGGACTCTTCCGATAGGGAAGAGCGAGGTGAGACTTCTCGCCTTTGTTCAAGAAGGTGATGGTGATGGTGATAACGGTGGAGGTGATGACGGTGGAGGTGGTGGTCGGGGTGATCCGACTATTGGTGGTGGTCGGGGTGATCCGAGCTATTGGTGGTGGTCGGGGTGATCCGACCATTGGTGGTGGTCAAGGTGACCCGACCATTGGGGGTGGTCAAGATGACCGACCATTGGGGGCGGTCAAGATGATTCGGCCCTTTGGTGGTGGTCAAGGTGACCCGACCATTGGGGGTGGTCAAGGTGATTCGACCCTTTGGTGGTGGTCAAGGCGGCCGGCCACCGCAGTTGGTGGGGTTAAAGGTGATTCGGATGTTGGTGGTATTGGTGGTGGTAACTTGTCTATTGGTGGTGGTGGAAATCATGCCGGGGGGGTTACTCAGTCCAGTGTGAATGTTATAGATAAAGGTAAGGGACTTGTTCTTAGTAGTGGTGATAAGGATGGGGGTGGTTGTTATGAGTTTTCGTTTGGTAAGGTTTTGTACTGGGAGCAGTCATTTGACATGTCCACGGTTATGGGGCTTGTTTCGGACTTCACTCTGCTTCCGGTGGTGATGATTGGAGTGTTCTCGAGGATAGGCTGCGTTGGTGGCCCATCAGCGGGTCGATCTTTGGGGTTTTGGTAGTGCCCTCAGGGTTTCTTTGGTACCTCCTCCATTTGTTGGTGGGGCCTTGGTGCAAGGTAATGTTGGTGCTGCTCATGGTGGGAATACCTCGGACTCCCCCTTAGATGATTTCTCGTGATCCTTAGCTGTGGATGGCGATGATGCTGTTTTGGCGTGGCTGCGAAAGAAAAACTTGCTGGTAGTTCCTCACCCTGCCCCCGTGATTGAAGGGGAAAAGAGTTCGGATGCTTTTACTCGGAGGTACATGGAGTTAACCCCTGAGGAGGCGGTAGATCGAGGATGGGGTAAAAATCTCGTAGCCAGCGGGCTTGATCTTGTAGTGGATCCTCCCCCTACCGTTGCGACATGATGGCTATTCTTTGATGGGTATCAATACGGTTACCCCCGGCCGGCGGTTATTGGAGGTTTGTTCTGTTCTTTTTATCCACGATTTCGTTCGAATATGATGTGAGCTAATCTTCCCTCATTTCTTTGATAGATGATGAGAAGTGAGTATTGTAATCACCAACTTTACCAGGCTCTTTAGGGCCAAATCTCTGAAGCTAGAGGGGAAGCTTCGGCATTGTGAAGAGACGCTTTCAAGTGTCGAGGCTTCGGTATCCGCTAAGGATGAAGAAATAACCGAGCTAAAGAGTTTGCTTAAACGTAAGGAGCGGCGGGGCACGGAAGAGGCTCGGCTACGTTACGAGTTGGCTCTGGTTAAGGCCAAGTTAGGCTATTCTTTGAGGAAAATTCTCATCCATTTCAGTCTGCGCTCCCTCTTCTTTGGTAGTTTCTGCTCCTTATTTATTCCGAGTTTTCTCTTTCTTCCCTCCTCCCATTTGTACTATCTTCGGTGGGTGGAGTCCCCGAATTGTTGTGGCTTCGGAGTGAGAGGACTCGTCAAAGGGCGCATTCTTTGAGTTAGTTGAAAAACTCAAGAGTGAGTCGGTTAAATGGAATGCCGCGCGGATGTTCATAACGCGATGGCCGAAGAATGGCGTAAGAAAAATATTGCTTGGTAGATTTGCAAAATCGAAATAACCATGACCGCCACTTGTTTAACGGGGCCCTTTTATGGACGCGGGACAATCTTGAGCAAGCCCGCGAGCAGATTTCCTCCTTAGAAATTAGACTTAATGTTCGGAAGGCGAGGCTGCGGCAAGCGCGGTCTTCGCATCCCTCGGATGTGCGGACTTATATGCGGCGTTTAGCCAAAAGAGAGACGATGCTAGGGCGAGAATGTAGTGCTCTCGGTAGTGCTCTATCCGCGTCTCGAGCTGATGTGGCTCGTCGGGTTGAACGTGAGAGAGACTTAGAGGTGACTATGTATCGTCTCAACAAGGGATTGGAATTGAAGAATGATGAGGTTAATCGACATCGTCATTCGGGCTCGATCTTCGAAATGATCGGCGCAAGTCGGTATGCTCATAATCTGCCCGGGTAGATTATGATAAGTTATCGAATGAATATGATTATGCTGCCGAAGCGAGGGATTCGCGGTTGATCATTGTGAAGGTATACGTCTTCGTCATCGAGTGTGCTTTGAATTGTATGTGTCATAACTCTTTGTCTTCTTTTATTGTTCGCAGAGCTCCAAGTACGGCTTAAAGCCATGAGATGGAAAGGTTGCCGAAGCTCGGGCTAAGGTAGTTCAATTTGGAGGGTCAAGTTAGCTACCATCGCGATGCAGCCTCGTCTCGGGACGAAGCAATGAAGCAAGCTAATCAAAGGATAGACCAGACTTTGTACTTCCTTAAATCAGTGAGATGAGGAGCGTAGCCATAGGTCTAATGGCCCGCAAAACAAGCGGCAGAAGAGATTAATAAGATTCTTGGTGAGATTGAGCTGGATCTTAAGAAAAATCATGGGTTAACCAAGAATTATACTCGGCGTCCGTGCCGCGCTCCCATCAAGTTCTTACGGGCCCTCCTCGGGTGGTAGCGTTCCTTCATCATTTGAAGGATAAACTGCGAGATAACACTCTGCTTTCGATGGAAACCGTAGTTAGTATGCTAGGGATTGATCTCGGTTGCTTATCCTTTTTGGCGTTTTTGTTATTTTACTGCTTTGGGCTTGTAATCAAATTGCATGTATTAGATCAAACTTTGGTTTTAAATACGATATTGAATTTTGTTGAACTTATGTCTATCATCTTTAACTATAATGGAAAATTCCGTAGTTATTGTAACCCACGGATATCAATCTTTGAGTTTGATAAAGTGTATTGTTCGTGCAACTCCGTAGGTTGGTATCCCGGAATCGTCTTGTGACCTTGCACCCCGTCCAGCTAACTCCTTGGCGAGAGGATCCTTTGGACGGTGGGGGTCTGCCGACGTTTAAAGATATACTCCATTAATGTTCGCGGCTTGTAATATTGCACGGATATCTCATTACGTAAGAAGTCGCCTCCTGGTCATACACTTATAGACATTTACGGAGGAGTTCGAGAGATCGCATGTGTATGCTCCGATATATTGCGTGTGTGTGTTTTGCACGGGATATTGCCGTATATTGTAGTGGGTGTGATCCATGCTTTGTCTTTGGATAGCCCTCTTGTTAAGTATAGCGTCAATTCCTAATAATAGTAATTGTACAACAATTTACGTGGTTCGGCCTTAAGGCCTACATCCACGGGTAACAATTGCATCAATATTTTATTATGATGTGACATGGTTTTCAATGTACACTGTGTAAGTAGTATATACATGTGGTTTATATGATGTGTTGTATGTAGGTTGTGGGTTTTGAATAAATTGAAATGTGCGTGGGTAATGAACGGGATATGATATTTGAAAATGAAAACTTGGTATTGATTGAAAAATTAAGGCGCGTTACTCCTTTGTCGAGAGATAGAAACATGTGGATTAGCAAGTCCATTTTCTTCTTACGAAATGTGCACGTGAGTGATTGATTATGGGTAGTATGGTTTGAGGTATTTGGCATTCCACGGATGCATGAGGATTTCCCCTTTCATATTACATGAGATAGTAAGAGCCATTTCTGCGATGTCGTGTATTATGTAGGGTCCTCCCCAAGTTGGTGCTAATTTTCCCCACTTTTTTTTCGCTGGTATTGGGGAATGGTCCTCAACACATACTGCCCTTCTACAAAATTCCTAAATTTCACTTTCTTGTTATATTCTCGGCCAGCTGCGTTGGTAGTTTTCCATTCTTTGCGTATTTGCTTCTCTTCTTTCTTCGAGGTCGTCGAGCCTTTCCAACATCATGTCCGTGGTGAGATTCTTTTCCCGGGAAACCTGTCTTTGTAGTTGGAAGTAGAATTTCCATGAGGATGACCCCGACTCCGTAGGTGAGTAGAAATGGGGATTCTCCGGTGGCGATCTTGAGTCGTCCTATATGCCCATAGAACGTTATGCATTTATTTGTTCACACCATCGTCCTTTGTACTCATCTAGCTGTTTTTAAGAATGAGTGCAAAGTTTTGTTTGTGGCTTACGCTTGTCAGTTGCTTTGTGGGTATATGGGGGTGGATTTGTTTTTCGAATCTTGAAGGTGTCGAACAGCAAGTCGATATTCTTACCTTGTAGTTGTTTACCGTTGTCGGAGACTATCTCAAGGGGATGCCAAACTGCGAGATGATGTTTTGAAAAATAAAAGTGAAGACGTCCAGAATCCCGAATTCGGCGGTGCCTTTGCTTCTACCCATTTCTTTGAAATAATCCGTTGCCACTATTAGGAATCTTCTTTTCCCCGTCACGATACGAGTGGGCCTACTATGTCGATACCCCATTTCCCGAAGGGCCAAGGACTATCGACCGAGTTCAACTTTGTAGGCTGGGGCGTGGATTCTTTTACCAAATCTTTGACATTCTTCGCATCTCTTCGCCATTCCAATTGCATCTCGGATCATGGTTGGCCGGTAATAGCCCTGCGTCTTGGCCTTATCCGCTAGGGATCTCATTCCTTTGTGATTCCCTGCATCTCCTCTGTGTATATCTTTTAAAACGACATGTCCCTCTCCCCAGGGATAGGCAGCGGCAAGTGGTCCGAGGAATGATTTTCGGTATAAGGCTTGGTCTCTTAGTTCGTACATCCCTGCTCTTGTTGCACCTTCCTAGCTTTGTTTGGTGTCTGGGGAGTTTCCGTCTTTGAGGAAAGAGTGTATTTTCGATCTCCAATCCGCCTCCCGACTATAATCGTCGTCTTCCTCCGCTTGCCGTGTAATATCCTCGTTACGGAAATCGTCGAATATGTATTCTCCGACATCCTCGTCGAGATGTCTTTCTCCTCGAGTTTGCGTTGGTTAGCCGTGCATGTTTACGGGAGTTTGATGGATGGTTCGTACACTCTTGTTACCTTGATTGCTTTGACATCCTCGTTTTTAAGCATGGACGATATATATGCAGAGCATCGCATGTCTAAGTTCCTTCTGCAGATGTCTAAAGCTGATTTTTGGTACTTGGGAGGCTAATGTTTGCACCAGAGCCATGTATGCCATTAGTGTTTCGTCGTACACATTGTATTCGTAGCCTATTTGCCGTATGATTAGTTGTGAGTCGCTTGTCACCCGCACTTCTTGTATCCCTAATTCAATTATCAAGCGGAGAGCGTGGATCACCCCTTCATATTCGACGATGTTATTGGTATGGCCTTCGAATTCCAATCTGAATGCGTGCACGATTCTGTCCCCTGTGGGTGTGGTGATGACGATGCCTATCCCCGCGCCCTCTCTATTTTTGGAGCCATCAACGAAGACCTCCCATTGCCGTGGGTTCACTGGCTCAAGGATATTATTTGGCTCTGGTTTTTCTATTTCTGGGGCGCCCATAGCCTTCCATCCTTGTATGCGTACTTCTTCTTCGTTGTCCAAAGGCAGGTCTGCTAGAAAGTCTGCTAATACTGCGATTTACGGGAGTGTTGGAGCTCATAGTGGATGTTGAATTGGTCGAGGTATGTGCTCCATTTTGCTATTCGTCCTACCTTTCCCGCTCCTTTGAGGATGGTCTCTAAGGGTGCCCGACATGGGATACGTATATCATGCGTTAGAAGTACGTCCTTAGCTTTAAAGTAGACCATACGACGGCTAGGATTAGTTGTTCAATTCTCGTGTAGTTTCGTTCCAGCGGAATTCGGGGTCTTCTTGACATAATAGATCGGTTGCTCCTCCTTCGTATGGGTTACGGCAGTCTTCGCGCTTACTTTGCGTGCGTCTGTTGCTGCAATGTAGAGCGCCAAAACCTCCTCGGGGTCCGGTTTCGAAGGATGGGGATTTCGCTAGGTATTGTTTAATGCCAAAAAAGCTTCTTCGCATTCTCGTCGTCCATTCAAATTTAGTCCCTTTTTTCAAGTATGTTGAAGAAGAGTTTGCACCTATCCGAGGATCGTGATATGAATCTTCCCGGAGGCTGCTAGTGATCCATTGAGCTTTTGTACCTCTTTCAGGTTCTTCGGAGACGGCATGTTTGTTATGGCTCGGATTTTTTCGGGATCTACTTCAATGCCCCTTTTTGTCACTAGGTATCCAAGGAATTTCCCTGAGGTCACCCCGAAAGTGCATTTTTCCGGGTTCACCTTCATGTGATGCTCTCTCATAGCTCCGAAGATGTCCTTGAGTCCTGGTGGTGGTTCTTTCTTGCTTTGATTTTTATGAGCATGTCGTCGACGTAAACCTCTAAAGTCCTGCCGATCCATGGCTTGAAAATAGCATCGACCATCCTTTGGTACGTTGCTCCAGCGTTTTTGAGCCGAAAGGCATTCTTACGTAACAATAAAGACCATGGGGTGTGTAAAATGCAGTATGTTCTTGGTCTTCTTACGCCAAAAATAGTTGGTTGTACCCGGAATATCCGTCCATGAATGACAACTCTTCATATCCTTCTCTTTGCGTCGACTATTTGGTCAATGCTAGGTAATGGATAACTATCCTTTGGGCACGCTTTGTTCGGGTTAGTGAAGTCGATGCTGATTCGACCCCTCCATTTTTCTTTGGTACTATTACCATGTTGGAGATCCACGTGGGGTATTTGACTTCTTTTATGAAACCGGCCTCTAATAGCTTTCGTAGCTCGTTTCTCTTGCTTTGTGATGCTCTGTGGCCACCTTTCGTATCTTTTTGTCGTGCAGGGGTGTGCCGGGTTTAATGCGCAGACTCATGTTGTATTGTCTTTGGGTCTATTCCCGGCATATCGGATAATTTCCATGCGAAGATGTCCGCGTATTCCTTTAGTAGTTTTATCAGCGAATCTTCGCGTTCTCCGCCCATTAGAGTTCCTATTTTGATCTTTCTTGGGTTCTGCTCCGTCCCTATATTGATTTCTTTCACTGCTTCCAAGGATGTGAAAGTGGGCTTTGGTTCCCCCAGGTGGGGAATTTTCTTTAATTGCTATTTGGTAGCCTCAGATTCTTTGTCCTGATTAACCTTTGATGTGGAGGCCTCTGTGCTTCCTACAGAATTCCCTTTAGACAAGCTTTTTCCGAGATTTCCTCCAGATATTCGTCGATGGCTTTGTCTTTGGATACCGCCTTGCTACGAGCTTTGCGGGTTTTCCTTTTTTCATCTTCTTCGTTGTTGAGTTGTATTTGCATCGCGTGGCACTCTTTTACGGAAGCTTGATCACCCTTTATTTCCATAATTCCTAGGGGAGTGGGAAATCTAAGGTATTGATGATAGGTAGCTGCGACTCCCTTGAGCTTGTGGACCCATCTTCGTCCAATAATGGCATTGTAGGGTGAGGGCGTGTTTACCACGCTAAAGCGGGTGTCGACTTTCATGGGGCCTGCATCCACTTGTAAGACAATATCCCCGGGGGCTTTGTAGCTAGTGCCATTGAACCGTAGATGGTGTAGTGTGAAGTCGAGTTGCTCATCGTTAAGCTCCATGCGTTTGAACGTATCGTAAAACAATACATTTACGGAGCTTCCTCCATCGATGAGGATTTTCCTTATGTTGCATCTGCGATTGGCAATGTGAGGATTAATGGGTCATTGTGATCTTCCATGTCGTCCTCAATATCATCGGCTTCAAAAAATCAGAGGTGCGTTCATCCACTCCTCGTGCTCCTCTATTTCCTTCCCGTTTATATTGTAAAGCTCACAGTAATCTTCAAATTGTTTTCTCAGTCGTTTCCCTATTTGTGCCGTCAGGGTTGGCTCTTGACTTTCCGAGCAGGAAATAGAGTTCAATGTGCGGTTACCCTCGGGTAGTTGGACTGTTTCTTTGCGTTTGGCTCTATCCTCCATTCCAGCCTTTTCCACATATTTTTGAGATCCCCTGCATCTATCGGTTTTGTCTTGCTATCTTGAGATTTTTGCATTTCTACTGTCGTGTGTCCGTAGAAGCGGTGGAAATCGCAGTACTCTTTGGATTCTCCGCAAATCTTTGGTGGTTGTTTCCCTTTAGACCGGGGCCAATCTAAGTCTTCGCGATCCTTGATTTCCTTCGGTATGCGTGGATAGGCTGGTGTTGAGTTTCGTATAGACCCGGTCTTCAAACTTTACGCCACTCCTTTTGTGATCGTCTTTTCGATCCTTTTGGCGTGGGTGGGCTGTCTACTAGTTAGCGGAATTTGTCCGTGGGGTTCGTTGTGCTGTGCTCGGGGTTATCTTTTTGAATTTCTTCCAACCTCGCATGTTTTTCAATGATTATCCTTAAATCTCCCTCGGTGGTTGGGGAGGTACCGTGGATTTCGACAAACAACGGGCTCATCTGTCAAGCCCCCATTTGTAGATTAATACTTACCACGGGGTCCACATGTCCAATGGCACGACATACTTTGTGCCATCTATCGAGTGTATTCTCGAGCGGATTCCTGTACTTAATTGCAAGTGAGAAGAGCTTGTCCATCCTGTGTTCACAACTTTGTTGTACATGTAGGTGGCCGGGAACTTTTCGGTGGTGATCATATGAATCAATGCACCCTGGCTTGAGGTTATCAAACCAAGATAACGCGGATCCTTTCGGGCTTGAAGGGAAATATCGCATAAGTATAGCCTCGTCGTAATCCCACCTGGCCATTACTCTGTTGTAATATCGTAGATGAGCTGAGGGATCCGCGGACCCGTCGTAACACTCAAAGGTTGGGGCCAGGACATTTTTGCGGGATGGTAGCCGTAGCCAAGCGACGTGCAAGGGGGTAGTGTTGGCTTCCTTCATAATCTGTTCTAGTCTTCCACCTCCTTGCCTGGTCTTGAGTTGATTGATTTGCTAGCATTTCGCGCGGAGGTTTTCCATTGCCAAACGGTGCTCGTCTTGAATGGAAGAGCGTGTCCTTCTTGTGGATTGCGACGCGTGGGCCTCCTCCGTGTCATAGTAATGTCAGGGCTTAAGGTTGGTAGTCTGGGTGGGACCTTCTACTATTCCGCGCATTTCTTTGGGGTATCCTTCTCAGGTTAGTTGTTGCGGGGATGTTTAGAAGATCGTCCCTCGGTCCCTGTTCTGTACCGCTGAGTTGGCTTCGTCTTGTTGATTCGCTAGTTCGGAGCTTCGGAGGATCCTTTCTCTTAGCTGTTGGTTTTCTTGAGCTAACAGGGCCACCGCATCCGCGTACGTTAATTGATTCCGCTGTAGCTCCTCCGGTTGTGCCAATATTTGCTTGTTTGTTTGGTTCGATGCTTGATTGGGATTCCTTCTGTAGTTGAGCTTGTCCCTCGGGGATCGTGGTATTGATTTCGTCTATCAATGGCACGCCCGGCTCGATTATTCCGTTGGATCCTCGTCGGTAGTTGTTCGTCTTGTTCATTGTTCGGCGGCATTAGTAGGGATGGTTCGGATCACTTGATTCGGCTATAGCCTCACGAGGCTCGGCTGGCCAGTTGCATTTGTTACTTTGGAGGCAACCACTTGAGAAATCCCCTTGCTTGGTGCGGCGGCTCTTGCGGCCGCAGCCTTCTTTGCCTCCATTGCGATGTTTCCCGCATCTAAGAGCCACGTGCTTTCCGCCCCGGTCTGCGAGGTTATCGCGGCTATCGTCCTTCGCCCTTTTGTCTGCTCCTTGTTATTGCTGGTGTGGTCCTTGGAATATCTCTTGGAGTTATCTTTGTCTTCCCAGTATCTTTGTTACTTTCCATTGTAATAATCTGCACAAAGGACATGAGAGGTAATCCGAGACCCAAAAGTCCACGGGTTAGCCGTTAGTTTAACTTTATCTTCACAAACTAGATTTCTGGCGGTAATGGGTGTATTCGGGTTGTTAGTTTGGTGAATCAATACGAAAGACACAGACGGACGCGGACTTGCCCGAGATAAAATCCATGGGTCGTTATTTGCAAAAAAGTCCGAATCTTTTGGTGGAAATTTTGTTTGAAATTCTAGTTAAAACCTAGATGTATTGGTAAAAAACACTATAGTCTAAGAACAGGTCTGTTGGCTAAAAATGAGAAACGAGTCTAAGAATGAAACTGTTAGCTAAAACCCAGATCTGTTTGTTTAAAAGTCATATAATGCTCAGATCTGTTGGTAGAAAACACAATAGACATAGATGTGTGCAAAACGAATCCATGAATAGATCTCTGTTTTTTTTTTTAAATACAAAAATTTTGAGGTTGAGGTGTGAAGTCATAGGAAAAGATAAATCTTTTCTCGGGACAAGGTCCTGTTTCTAGCGCCAAATTGTGAACACGAGAATCGGGTTGAGCTTCCACGTGATCACAAACAATCTTTACATAAGTTGAATACATGCCTTTGAGGTATGAGGAGTGTGGAATAAGCATAGATAGAAGATAAATCATAGATTCCAAACCCCTCTAGTTTGTCATGATCTCATTATCATCTTCCCAGGGGATCCAGACATAGATCGGAATACGACTATGTAAATGAACTTAACGGTGCAAAAGGTGAAAGAGACAACGATATACGTGGTTCGGCCGCTAAAGCCTACGTCCACGGGTCTAAAGGGATTCATTATAAAATAAATGGTTACAAAGATGATCACAAGATCTTGTGATCACCGAACATATGAGCTAAAACTCACTTACTTCTCCCTATTCTCTCTCCTTTCTCTTTTCCGATCCCCTCCTCGGTGGGAGGGGATACATATTTATAGCTAAACTCGGTGGGGCCTCGACAATGAGTTGTTGAGATCTTATCTTCTTGTATTTGCAATGCAATGTTACGGGGCTTGAATATTATCCCGCGGGCGTAGTCGCGGACTTCTATGTCACTCACGCGGCTTCGACTATATCCCGATTCCTCACGCCTGACCAACCCTTGTTTCCATCATCGTTGGTCGTCCGACACGTATTCTCGAGCTACATTAAATGCGGGTGGTTGGGACCGTCCCAATCCCACGCCGGGTGGTGTCAGTCCTCTTGTCATGTCCATGTCAGTTGGACTATCTCTGACCGTTGATTACGTCTTACCTCGTGATGGGTTAAGGCCATCCTTGGGTGCTACGCGGGACTTATCTATCTTGGGTGCCCCTTTATTTCCGACCGTTGGTCTTGACAGATGGCACGTTGTCTTAGTGCCACGGATGCCCCTATGTGTCATCCTGTGAGTGATGTCATCCACGTGGACCCTGTTAGCGCACGTGGCAATGGAGATAAATTAGTGTACTTACAAAATTCATTATTAAATATATCTTGATTAGGTAATTGTTTTCACCTATAATTGCGGAGAGTTAAGATTATATTGCACTTTTTCTAATGATAATTCAATTGTTTACTAAACATATTTTAGTTTCTTTTTAGATCAGGAAAAAATATCGTTTGGTCCTTTTTTAGGTGGGCCCATGTCTATTTGATCCTTTAGGAAAACGCCTTTACTGTTTGGTCCATAATTCTTTAAAAATATTAAACTGACAAAAGTACCCTTGGTATTAATTTTTACTTATTTTCTTATAGTGAGTTCATTCGAGAAATGAAGTCCATATAAAAACCTAAAAAACGAGTTCATTCCGAAATGAAGTCCATATAAAAACCTAAACAAAAGCAGACTTCATTCCGAAATGAAGTCCATATAAAAACCTAAAAAATGACTTCATTCGAAATGAAGTCCATATAAAAACCTAAAAAAAGCAGGACTTCATTTCTGGAATGAAGTCCATATAAAAACCTAAAAAAAACAGACTTCCTTCCAGAAATGAACTCCATATAAAAACCTAAAAAAAACAGACTTCATTCCAGAAATGAACTCCATATAAAAACATATACAAACCAGACTTCATTTCTGGAATGAACTCCATATAAAAACATCAGCAGCATCATCTTCATCTTCTTCGACGTCTTCAACAGCAGCAGCAAACATCATCATCACGAAAAACATCAACAAATCATCATCAACACGAAAAACATCAACAAATCGAGATTTTTAACACGAGCAACAAACATAAATCATCATCAACACGAAAAACATCAACAAATCGAGATCTTCAACACGAGCAGCAAACAAAAAGATCATCATCTTCATCTCCGTCTTCAACAGTAGCAAAGAAATCAAAAATGCATCTTCATCTTCGTCGTTTTCCTAATCTTTATATGATTCTTCGTCATCTTCATCTTCAACAAAAATCAAACACCAACAGTAAAAACGTAGAAAGGAAAGCAAGAACAGAGAAACTAGATCTGAAAAAATTAGGAGAGAGAAAACAAATCTGAAAATAAAAGAGCAGAGAGAATGTAAATCTAAGAAAGAGATATTTTCAAGTGATTTTGTCTATATATGTGGCCCCAAAAGGGTATTTATGCTACCACACAATGACATTTACATCATCCATGACATCAGCCTAGGACCAAACCATAATTTCTAGGACCAAACTATAATATATTTTACCAAAAAGGACCAATGAGAAAGTTATTTGGGTCAATTGGACTAGACTCTCTCTAATATATTATTTCTAGGACCTAATGGTATTTCGTAATTTGATATTTAGGTGATGTCCACTACCGCGTTTTTTTTTTTTTTTTTTTTTGTAAGTTGAAAATGCATTCAAAAGACTAACTTTGGGAGTTAGTAAAACTTACATCAAAATGAGTAGAGCTATCTAATATTAGGTTACGAGTAGCTTCCCTATCATTAGAGCTATCTACTTCCAAGGCTTGCATGATGCAAGCTGGAGGAACATTCCTCCAATATGAAATTGTTTGATAAAACTTGGCTTCTTTTACTAATAAGTCAGCCACATCGTTTGCTGTTCTAGGAACAAATAAAAAACCTAAAAAATTATGACATTTGCTAAGAGTTTGCTTTACTTCCTCCGTTATGGATTGATTTTTCCATGATATCTCCGAAGGAACACCATTTAAGTAATCAAAAAGATTTTTGTAGTCACCCTCCATGCTGAAATCAGAAAAGTTTTCTTCGACTGCCCATTTAGCTGCCTGGAGCAATCATAGTGCTTCTGCTTCTTCTGGGGATGTTGATGAGATTGGTCATGCTCTCCTTGTTCAAATTGTCTGCATCATCACGAAGTATTAAAGAGAAACCCATGAGCACATTTTCAGATATCTATGTTGCATCCATATTGAGTTTTTTCGGTAAACTTCCAGGGCTTTCCAAATCTCATTCTTCTTAGTAGTGTTACTGCAAGATGTAGCCGGGTCTATGAACTTTTCTTTATGCCAAAAGATCAAATGTCTCTGAATTTCTAAAGCTAATTGTACATGTGTTTGTTGTTGTTTTCCAAAGGTTTTATTACATCTTTCCTTCCAAATGAACCAAATTTTTGTCAGGATAATTTCTATAGGAATAATAGCACTATCCTTTCCTAACCGGTCTTTACAAATATCCAAAAAAGTGGTATAAGACTTGAAGTTGGATCTCTTGGGTATGGACCTAATGCCCAAAGCAGATTTGGCATAAGGACAATGGAAAAGAACATATTATAGGGATTCATGTTCAGTACAACCAAAAGTGCAATTAGGTGAGACATCCTGCATGAACCTAGCTAATTTAAGGTTAGTAGACACTGCATTTTGAAGGCACTTCCATACAAAGATCTTAATTCTTCGTGACACTCCACTACCAAGCTTTGATTCCTGTAATTTCAATATTCAGGCTTGGTGATTAAACCCTCAAATAATACCTTCGAATTTTTGCAACTATAAGTTTATGGCCAATTTGGAAATATTAGACTGTTTATTGGTGCGTTCTTGAATATATGGCCCTTTTTTTTTATTATTTATTTCTCGAATATAAGCATGTTTTGACTTGGTCCCACTGTTTTTCTTGAAAAAGACGGATTCCATCTAGTTAAATGCTTATTACTCCTGAACCACATCTCATTTGTGCAAGGTAGATTTCCCACTAACTAAAAACCCTGAACCCTATAACTTGGGAACCCTGAACCCTAAAACTTGGGAACCCTAAACTTGGGAATGATGAACCCCAAATTAAAAAACCTGAACCCTAAACCCTTAACTTGCGGATGTTGAACCCTTTTGGGGAATGATGTAACGAACTCGAAAATGGTGAAGCGATCCGCACCGAGATCAACGAACCTCAAAATGACGAAGAAGGTCAACGTAGTAATGAGTAAAGGGTAAGTATAATGGTTAACCAAGATGTATCGAAAAGTGGAAACAGGCATATATTTGAAAAATTGAAAAAAAAAACGGGCCTATATCGGTCGACTAGATTTTCACAAGCTCGAAATGGATATTGTTGTTATAAGTTTAGTAAACGATGGTGTAATCTAACTAGTCTTTGTCAACTAATTCTAATGGTAAAAGGATTCTTCATTAGCAAATTAGGGAATATTGAAGGAGAAACTTGTGGATTATTGAATATCAAGTTGTTCGAATTTGAGACTGGGAACCTAATTTCAAGGGCCTGGACCTCTTTGTAGCTTTCTTTCTTTTCCTTAATCGCATGTTGTACTTCCACATTCCACCACCAAGTATCTTTCGGGTCGCGCTTTTCACCTCGTCTTGATTCTCCCAACACTTCCCAATCCGTCACAAATGAATGCGACAGCGATTTCTTCCCACATATGGTCCGTCTCACCTTGTCCACACAACACGCCTTTCGATAACATATTATCTTTGAAAGCCGACGCATCGCGTCCTTAATATTCCACCACTTTGTCTTCGGCGAGTTAGCAAATTTTCTTCACTGGATCCGTTTCTTGATAAAGAAGTCGGATACTAAGAGTTTATGCTGAATGGCAACACATTGCAATCGAAGCACTCTCGTTTATACTCCCTCCTAGTGAGGGTATTATCGATCTAAGTCACCCATTGACCGCATTTATAGGTAACCAAGTGAGATTCCCTTTTTGGAAAGAATGTATTAACGATCATAAAATCGTACGCAATCGCGAAAGTTTGATGTCGTCCACATCCTTATTCCTATCACAGAAGCCAAATCCATCATGGAACCTCTCGTATCCCCTTATGTTCTAGCCTACATGTCCATTGCATTCTCCTAAAATTAAAAACTATTAGTTTGGAGGTACATTGCTTACCAATTCGTCCAGATCTTTCTAGAAGTTTCTTTTTTCCTTCTCACTGGTGCGTTTGTGAGGTGCATACGTGCTGATAACGTTTAGAGATGCCCTGCCGACCAGGAAATTCACGAGGATGATTTTGTCTCCCTGTTTTAGCCTACATGTCTATTGAATTGTCCTACAATTAACAACTATTCATTTGGAGGTACGTTGCTTACCAATTGCCTAGATCTTTCCGAAGTTTCTCTTTTCCTCCTCACCGATGCGTTCGTGAGGTGCATACGTGGCTTTGATAACATTTAGAGCCGCCTGCCGAACAGAAATTCCGAGGATGATTTTGTCTCCCTGCCATTGAACTTCGACAACTCTATCCGAAAGGTTCTTATTGATTAGTATGTCAACTTCGTTCTTTAGAGGACATCCATCAGAAGCATTCTACATTGTCATGTACAAAACGACAACCTTGGATAAATTGGTGAGTAATCAAAGGACGGGTCATATACCAATCTCTTCGTATGGATGTCCTCTACAATATATCAAAAAAATGCATTAATACGATGAACGAGCTAAGAGATGTGGACCAATTATTAGAAAATATCACTGCCAAAAATTTTCTGGAATTCTCATGGGAGTTTTTTGTTCGCATATTTGAGGCCCTAAAAGGGCTTAAAACTGAAAAAATCTTCTTGGATCCGGATAGCTTATCTCTGTGCTATATAGAATATTTGTGGAGAGAGTTAGAAGAGATCAGGGGTTTTTGGCAATTGCCATGGGTTTTAGGAGGGGATTTTAATGAAATTAGGTTTATGCATAAGAGAACTTCAGAAACTGAAATTTCTGCTGACATGAGACGCTTCAATAGATTCATTGTAAAGTATGATCTGGTGGATTTACCGCTTAATGGGGATTCCTTTACGTGGAACAACAACTGTAACTACGGAAAATCCATAGTTACACCCAATTTATTATTTCCTTGTTCTTGGCTCATTTCAACTTCAAACATATAGAGCAATTTCTAGATCTAGCTTCTCTGAACACTAAAATGATGATATGAAGTGCTAAAGATGTAAAGAACACACACAATTTTTACATGGTTCGATCCATAAAGGGATCTACATCCATGATTTTCACTATAATATTTTTTATTTACATGAGACTCCATTAATGAGTTTTGGAGCTCTAGATCTATTTTTTTTTAGGGAAAGAAGAAGAAGTTAGAGAAAATAAAATCTGATCCCTTTTCTCTTTGTTGCTTTTTGTTTAAGTACTAGAGCAAAGAGGCAAAAATTACATAAATGTCCTTTACTTACAAATTAAGAAAACTAAGCTAAGATACTATGTAAACTATCCTAGGGATGTTATACTACTTCGGCCTTCATTTGGCGCCACGCGTCGGGTGTGGTTTTTGGTATCTATATTTTGGCCTTTTTTCCTTGAGTATTGCTTGAAGAGCGATCCTTAAGGAAAAATCCGTTTTGGTGTAGTTCTTGTAGCGAGACGTGTGGTGCTTGAGTGGATGACTTTGATCTTTGTTGTTGAAGGGACGAGCGAAAGAATAATAACTTGAAAAGTATATACTTGCCTCTTATTCTTTTGAGAAGTTCCGAAACTTTGTTGTGTGAAGTATACATTATTCCTTGAAATATACGAAGTATGAAGTATAAGAAGTATGAAGTACGAAATATGTGAAGTATCCTTTTAACAAGTATAAGAAGTACGAAGTATGAAATATGTGAAGTATCCTTTTAAGAAGTATAAGAAGTACGAAGTATGAAATACGCGAAGTATCCTTTTAAGAAGTATAAGAAGTACGAATTATGAAATATGCGAAGTATAAATCCTTGACTTTGTTGTTGTCGTTCACGAGTTGTTGTTGGAATGGCTCATTGCATCGATTTTGCCCTTGTATGCTTGGTTGTTGAGGATTGTTGTTGTGGAAGAAGTATGGAGTGAGCGAGATATCTTCATTAATGAATCCACTAAGTTTCTTCATCGCAAGTTTTGATCCCCATTGTAGATTTTCACATGTTATTGGTTCATTTGTATTTATAAGTTTTGAAAAAAAATTGTGCGAAGTGTATAATATGCATTTTCCAATATATGTGTGCATCCTTTTGCTTTGGTGGATGAAGGAACTTTATCCATTCGAAGTAAAAGTAATATGATGCTCCTTTGTTGCCTCTGCCCTTGTTTTACTTGATGCCTTACATCTTTAAGAAGTATGAACTATCCATACAAAATTTAAGAAGTATCTTTTATTAATTATATCTTCAAGAAGTATTCGTGGCGATAAATATAATCTTCAGGAAGTATGAATAATAAGAATTCCAAAGCATACGAAGTATCCATTCTTGATCTCTTGCCCTTGTCTTTTTTCGAAGTATATACGCGAAGTAATAAGAATCATTCCTTGAAGTAGACGAAGTATGCAGTGCGATGAATATATATGATGAATGAATGTGACGAAAATGCTTATACAATGCTTAATGAACACGAATAATACGCTTACCTAAAGTTGATGAAACGAGATGTGTAGATTATGTATGTATTACTTACCTCGTTTAGTCTTGAAAGAGCATGTGTCCTTGTTTCATTCTTCTCGTATTTCTTCGAGTATTATGGCTATGCCTCCTCTTCAGGATAATCTTCGAGTATTATGGCTATGGCTATGCCTCCTCTTCAGGATAATCTTCGCTTTGTTATCTTTCTTTCCTTCTTTCTTTCTATTGCCTCTTGTACATATTTTGGTGTTGAAAATTGTTATGGGTAAGGTTCTTGCTGTCTTCTACTTGTATGTGGCTATAGGAGGTCTTATTGCGCCTCCTAATTAAGGTCTTACTTTGCCCCACCCTCTCATTAAGGGTTTTAATTCGACGAAGTCTCAGGCGCTCATTATTCTTGCGAATAACGATACATCAACCTCGCCTTAACATTCTCTACTGAGGTCTTACTTCGCGACAATACGACGATGTGCCTAACTATTCCCATGAATAATAGCCCATGATATTGTCAGTCTTTTTTGGTCACACACTCCCTAATCTGGAGGGTGCCGTCCCTTTATGTTCCCCCTGATTTCCCCTTCAAGGAGGTTAACCTTAACATGCATGTTGGTCTCCTCCCATCCGGTTCTTACGACAGTCAGTTGTTTTCGTGACTTCTTGTTCCTTTCGCCGATATGGATATTGGTTACGAAGTCACACCCTAGGTGGGGTTTCTTTGGGACCGAGTGCATCGTAGCCAGGACTTTCCATACAAACATGGCCGGTAACGCTCCAGACGTCCCAGGCACCCGCAGCTCAACCGAATACGTCGGCGCCCTGGTCATAACTCTGCACCCTTTACCGAAGGCCATCATAAAAGGGACCCTCAGCGGATAGGTCTTATCATTGCCCCTAGATTATGTATCTGAGAGTTGTTCACGACGTGCGTTAGGATTTGCCTCTTACACTTTCATGCGAACTAGGGTGCACGCCGTGGATTCCCAGCCTTCCTAGGAGAAGGGTTTAAGGTTTCTCTGAAATGGTTTCGTGGATCTTATTTGCCTCCTAATGCGAGGTCTTACTTGCCTGTTGTGAGGTCTCATTTTTCCTTGCTGGACTTGAATTACTTAATTTCTTATTTGTCTTTAATTTCATTCCTTTTGCGGCTTTATTCGTGAACCTTGAAGTTGCATTCTGCTTCGTGTAGCATCTAAGTGAGACACTCCAGTGTGTCGGAGTTAGTGTGTTCGCTGGGTTGGAGCTGATTTATCTCTTCGTCGATGATTTATCACATCGACAGCTTTGCGTGTTTCCTCTTTGGTATTACAATCATCCTTTCCTCCACTTTGTCAATGGTTTATCACATCGACGGCTTTGCGCGTTTCTTCTTTGGAATTGCAATCATCCTTTCCTCATCTTCGTCGATGATTTATCACATCGACGGCTTTGCGCGTTTTCTCTTTGGAATTGCAATCATCCTTTCCTCCTCGGAGTAATTTGAATGTTTCCGTTGTCTTGCAAACTTGTCCTTTGCTAATGATATTCCGACGAAGCGAGCTTTTCTTTGTTATATTCTCGCTCCCGACGAAGTGCACCTTCCTTCACTTTTCGTTTGCTCGTTAACCTGTCTTACCTCGGCCGAAGCTTTGTCAAGTAATCTTCTTCAATATCTCTTCTTCTCTAACCGATCCACGCCGGAACTGTCCACAATGCTTTGAGAAGATCTGTTTTGGGTCGTCCACGTTTCCCTTCATCCTCACATCTTTTTTTCTTCTTTATATATTCGTCCTTGATCCTCGCATCTCATTCCTACTAGCGATATCCTCGGATTCCTTTCTTCTTCATTCTCCCTTCGCCGCATCCTTCTTTGTCCTTTCTTCAAGCCGTTATCTTCGTATGTATTGTCCCTTTAACGTAAGTTTCTTCTTCCCGATGAAACCGTTCTTGCTCTCGAATCCGTACCTCCTCGCGAATCGCTAGTCGCTCTCTCTTCATCAAGTTTGCGGTTTTGCAGCGTCGGCGTGTCTTCTTGTCTCGCCAATCTAACGTGTTGTTCCACTTTCTTGACGAAGCGTCTCTCCCACTGTTCCAATATCACGCCGTCTTCATCAACATTCTTTCTATCTCCCGTGAGTTGATTCCGTCGTCTTCATCAACATTCTCTTTCACCTCCTCGTAAGTTGATTCCGTCGTCTTCATCGACATTCTCTCCCATCTCTTCGTGAGTTGATTCCTTCGTCCTTATCGACATTCTCTCCCATCTCTTCGTGAGTTGATTCCGTCGTCCTTATCATCATTCTCTCCCATCTCTTCGTGGGTTGTTTCCGCTGTCTTCCCTTGTATTTCTCTGGAACTGAACCGATTTTGCTTTGTGAATCGATTGCTTTCGCCCCTTTCGTCGTCTTCCCTTCTATCATCTTCGGTTTTGTTGGTCTTAGCTTCGCTGGAACTATCAACTTCGCAGGGGTGATCATCTCGTCCCGTCCTTTGCTTTTTGCGGCTTTGTTCGTGACCTTTGAACTTGCGTTGACCCAAATGGTTGTGGTTCCTATCAGAGTAGGTGAACGAAGTATATTTGAGTTTGACTGATGAAGCTCTGTCCTTCGAGTTAGTATCTCAGTAAGCTGCTTCGTTGAGTCAGGGATAGTGAGTTGATTCGCTGATTTAGTTTACTGCTTCATTTCGCCCAATTAGCTTTCTAGATGGTTGTGACGCTGACGAAGTAGTTTTATTGCCGTGTTCTTCCTTTGCGCAATACCTGGTTGTTGGAGAAGTATGACTACTGTGTCCTCCTTCTTGGTTTACATTGTCCTCTTTCACGAAGTGATTTCTTCTTGTGGGTTTCAATAGTCAGTCTTATCTTAAATGTTATTTTCCTTCTCTTCAAATTTCTTTGTCCATTGGTTAGCTGCTTCTTCCTTCGTTGGTTGCTTCTGCGAGTCATGACTCTTCTTTGGTTGCCTCCGAAGTAATTGAACCCTTTCATTAAATCATGATTGATTATCCCTGCAACAAATTTTAAAGTAAAAGAAGAAAAAGAATACTCCCTTTTGTTGGCGAAGTTAACTTCGCAAAAGCGTTTAATCCCGAGTCTTTCTTCGTTATAGCTAACCAGATGCTGGACAAGTAAGATCTAAATTTATCTTCGTTGAATACATCCCTTTGGTTGTATCTCTCATGAGTTAGTTGACGAGATAAGGATTTATTTCTGCTGGAGGTGGATGACGAAGTTTAACTTCTGTTGCTTCTCCTTTCACAAAGTGGCTTCACTTCTTGTTCTACTTCGTATTTCTGGAATGGAAAGGTGGGCCCGGCCTTTGCTTTGCCATCGTTGTATGCCTCTTGTTCGTGGATGAGGCTGGTGGCGAAGTGTCTGATACCACGAGTTAGCCTGTATTTCACGAGCAAATAACTCCGGCGAAATGAAGTCAGATGCCAAGAGCTGACTTGTTCCCTTGCGTCTTTATCTCTTTGCTTCGCCAAGTTTATGCACCTGTAACTTATGGCCAGGGTAAACATTAATGAGTAAAACACAGCATCTGATTCTTTTGCTTACACAAAGCTATGCTATATTAGACATTCATGCTTATACAACTTAAAAGGGAATCATGAATTATTTGAACAAGTGGATAATTTATGATTCTTTTACTTCTATCATGCTCAGTAAAATTCAATCATGGTGGATAGTACTATCGATAAAGATATAGAATACTTTGGTAGTTACTAAGTAAGGAGTGAAACTAGTCAAAGATATATAATAGACAAGGGTAGAAGAGGAGTAAAGCTTATCCTCTCTTATTCATCTCTCGTGGCCTTTTAGACAGTTGATCGGTGAAGAATTGCGTTCTTCGTGTTGATCTTAGAAGGAACTCCTTGATTGACGAAGTAGTTCTTAGCCGAGTTTATCTACCGAAGTTGTTAACGAAGTTTACTTGATCATCGTGCGTCTTCCCTTTGCTCGTTGATAGCTGGAATCATGATCATGGAGCTGTGATGGCTTCTCATCTACATGTGTGCTTCTTTGAAGTTTTTACTTCTCTAAACTTATTTTGTCTTCGCTGGTTTTTTGTAGAGTTATTGATTGACCTGTGGCGCGTTAGAGAACCTCGATGAGTACTCCTAACTGATTTGCTCAATCCAGTTTGCTTCTTTGCTTCGTGAATGATCGCAGTACGAAACCAACTTCGCCGGTTAAACTTCGTATGCTTATGAAAAATGAAGCTCCCTGCGTAAGTTTTGAGTTGTTTTACTTCGCAAGTTGCTCTTCTTAGTCGTGTCCGTGTCTTCTTGATGTTGTTGTATTGGGAGGTTTCCGAACTAATGATTCTCGAGCTGAATCCTTTGTTGGTTCATGGTAACACTACACCATTTTTAGGAATTAGCATCGGAGCCTGGATGTGTTGACCGGGGTCGCAACGGCAGGTTGACGTTTCAAAACACGGTGTTGCAGTTTTTCGCAACGGCATAAGCTCCGTTGCGATTCTTGGTCAAGAACGGAGATTCGCAACGCATCGCGTCGTTGCGACTTTGTTTATTCGCAACCAAGGTCATCGTTGCTAAGTTGTTTCTAATTACAGGAATACTCCTACCAGGAACTATGGTTACGGTTCTAATTTATTGGTTCTGGTTCTAATTTAGAAGAACATCGACGTTGCTAAGCTTTTGCAACGGGAAAAAAAAGGTCGTCTTCATTGACACAGTCAAAATCCATTCCCCACATTTACCCCATCAGCTTACTGATTCCCCATATTCGGTTTTACTTAAGATTTCAAAACCAATATTAATAATTGTTCTTCATATTCTAGTACATAACACAAAGTCTTCACAACAGTGAGTGATCATGACAAAGAAGTGTGTAGTAGCAGGATTTCCCACACTACACCCCTTACTCGATTTTGCCTAATTAATCCATTAGAAGATATAAGAACAAGAACATTTATTGATTGAATTCATGAAGTGTTTACACAAGAAAATAGAATTACACTTAGAAGTTAAAACACTCTTAAATTTTCTCTCTCCTAATGACTTGCCTAACAATTCTAAAAAGATCTCCCTCTTTACAGACTCACTCGACCCTTTATATAGGGTAATACATAGTGGATGACAGCTAAGCTATCCTTTATTTTCGGGAATGTCTCGCCAGTGTACAACTATTCAATCTCGCGACACTTCTTAACCCTCGCCAGGTTCCACGTCTTTCAGCTATTTTGTGTGTCGTTATTTCCCATCGCGTCGTTTATTTTAGTTTCCTGCGACTCCCTCGCGGTACCGTTGTTTATTGATCCCGCGAGCCCTATCCATTGCGATATTATGATCCTACATCTTGCCTCTTTTTCCTTGAATATAGCTTGAAGAGCGATCTTGAAGGAAAAATCCGTTGTTGTGGTAATCTTTGATCCTTGTTGATGAAGGAACGAGCAGAAGAATACTGTACTTGAAAAGTACGTACTTGCCTCTATTATTTTGCGAAGTTCCGAAGCTTCTTTGAAATATATATGAAGTATCGTCTCTTATCTCTCCCCATATTTCTCCTGCGAGGGGAAAAGTACCATAAGATTTTTACAATATTGTTTCCTTGCGATCGCTTATCTTTAGAATCTTCGATTTTGTACTTTTACACGGATTTTGATTATTAATGTCTTCTCTTGACACGTTTCTTTCAACCACTTTTTCTTGACCGTTCATGTCTCTTCGCATTAAATGACCTCGTTTTTCTCGAGGCTCTTTTCCCTTATATATAGTTTTCTTTTCCCCTCCTTTTCATCTTTTAGTTTGTCTCTTGCAACTTTTCTTCGACTCTCTCCTTCCGCAATTTGCGCTCCTCGCTATTGGGCAGATCTTTTCTTCATCCTTTCTAACGTTGATCTTAATCTCCAATCTCCTTCCATTCCCATACCGATAAATGGCTGCCATCATCAGTGCATACAAAACTTCTTTTGAAGAAGTTCAACAAAAGTCGCTTTGAGAAGGGTTTTACTCTATCAACCATTCCTAATCGGAACCTTCATCCATTCTTTCGCAAATTTGTTTTCGATCATCAATGTGATGATCAAAAGATTATAGTCTCGCTAGGTCGGCTCCTCATGGACTCCCATTCCCTTGTATAATCCCGAGATGCCTCTATTTTATGAAATCTTGGCCCATGAAAAGTTCTCTCGGGCTGTTTATCAATTAAGTGGCGATTGTATTACTTTGATGCTTGAGTTCGCGAACCGCGGTGCAGGCAAAGGATCTTTATACCCTAACACCGCGTAAATCCCAAATTCGCAGACTTGGAAATAGTCTGTGGAGAAATACACTGTGGAAAATTTTTTCGAAAACTACTCAAAGTGATAACTATGGTGAATGCGAGATCTCATTTGGGCGTTCGCCTGAAGAAAAAGGATAATGTCTCGAAGATAAATTACTCATGCAAGACATTGATTGGCACCTGTGCAATAATACCTCTCCTCGTCATTCCAAAGATGAGAAATGGTTGGTCGTACCCTTGATCTTAAATGGTCCTTACATCGCGGGCTCGCATATTCTTCTGCGAATCTCGCAGGATATCATCCTTGGGAATTCAAATGGCTCGAGAAGAAGAAAGAGGTATGTTTCCGACTTTAAATTTGGCTTTCGTAATTTTCTTTCTATAATTTTGAGTTTGTGAAATCTTTCAGATAGCCAGGTTGAAAAGAAGCTACAAAAAGGATCCGTCGGAGGATACTCTGACATTGCTTCGATCGCTTACGAGTGAAGTAAGAATCACTTCCTTTCTTCTTATTTAAAACAATATTGTTGCCTCTGTTTCTTATCTTTTACACGTATGCGAAGGTCAAGTTGAAGAAACTATTCTTTGCGAAGACTAAAAGTAAGGGTAAAACTGCCGCTCGCAAGGGTAAATCCTCTGCCCCTTTAACTAAGAAGCGAAAGGTCCAATCCTCTTCTCGCCTTAGCTCAAGCTCGAATCTTCCGACGAAGATAACCATGAATCGAATCCTTCTCTCGCCAAGAAGATTCCATCAACCGATTCTTCCATGGATCAATTATCCAAAGATCTTCTCGATTGTTTCCAAGGAATGGGAGATGCTCCCTAGCTTCTCTTTGTGGGGCTCTCGCAAACGTGTGTAATCTCCGCTTTTCTTTGGAAGGCAATAATTCATTCAATGGAGTCTCTAGAGTTGTGTCTCCGACCTTTTGAATGCACTTGGGTCTCGGTATGTGTACAGGCATACTTCCCTGCTAACTTTAAATTGTTTAGTATATATGTTTTAATGATTTTTCTATCTTCTTTTACGGGTTGGAAGATCTTCCTTTGTAGTTGCCTCAGACCTTGAGAGAAGACGCAACAATCTTGAAAAGAAGAATTTGCAATTGAGCAAGAAGATTCAAGAGTTAGAGACCGAAGTCGCTGGCGTCATCTCGCGATAAAGACGAGAGAATTCAAAAGTTAAACACCGAACTTAACTCCCAAAAGGATAAGGTGTCCACTCTTCAAAACGCCAATCAGCAACTTTATGGTATAAAATTTTTCCTCCTTTCACTATTTTTATTTTATCGGTCGCATATTGCTACCTAACTTATTACTTTCGCAGATGTATATAATCTCTCCGATGAGGCTATCCTTCTCCATACATTTCCGATCCTATGGATAATAACCTTCTTCTCGCTCACCTCAACGACTCTTTAAGTAGTTCATCAAACAAAATTAACTCCCTTTCATTAAATGAACTTGGACCAAATATCGTCTTTTAGAAATTGAACATAGATCTGGTTTAAGTGCTGCACAACCAATTTAAACGAATGTTTCTCGAGTCCAATAAAGAAATCAAAATTTTGAGGAAGAAAATTAGCGACCTTATAGATGATAAAGATCGCATTGCTAACAATGGTGCACAGGCATTAGCAACATTTCAAAAATCTCTCCTTGAACTACAAATTGAACGGGATGAATTGCTTCGAGTAACTCCTTGCTTAATGAGCGAGAAGATCAAATTCGTTCCCTCCTTGTTATAAATAGTGACGATGAATTCGCCTGGGCTGCGAAAGTTTTAGATAATGCCAGGAATAACTTAGGTGTTGATGTTAGTCTTCACGCCGAGCATACTTCCTTGATTAAAGATATGATATCTGATAGAGAAGGTTATTTATTACACCTTTCTACTTCTTACTTTTGTAGTATTGCTTGTAAATTATTAACTTGTTGTTACTTATTTGCAGAATCTGAGAAGAGACTTCAGGTTAGAATTAAGGATCTTGAATCTGAGAAAGAACAACTCGCGGAATTTTCCAACGAGAATTGAAGAACTTGAATCAAAAAAACAACAGCTTGCGAAGAGTCTCTCCTTCGTAATAATAAGTATTCCAAGTTGAAGAAACAATTTGAAACGATGGTGGAGAACTTTAATAATGATGCCGTTCGTTTTTCAATGGAGCCATGGAGTATGTTTGTAAACACCAGAATATCCCTTTGCATACATATCCTCGGCTTCTTGAAAAGGTTCCCGAGAATCTACCTGTCTCTCGATGTTTCGATAGTGAAGCCGGCGAAGAAGAAAATTAAGCGATGAGAATAATAAACGAAGAATCGAGATGAAGAAGAAGAATCACCAAAGATATAATTCTTTTTGTTTTCTTTTTCTTTGCGTGTAATATACGTACATTCTTTGTATCTTTGTTATAGTGAACTCTTTTTTTCATGAATTCAATCTTCACTCCCTTTTTTTTTTTTTTTTTTTTTTTTTTTTTTTTTTAATATAATTGGCTAACATTATTAATGTATAACTCTTTCGTCGACAAGATGAATAACAATATTCCATCTTTTCCATTCCCATACTTGCCTCTGATATTTATCTTCTGATGGAAGAAGTTAGTTATCCTCATGTATTTTGTTGGATAATAATTTTAATGTTGCTGAAATGTATGGCTGCGACGAGGTCGCAGATATCTTTATGAATTGAGAATGCTATCTCTTTTTGTTGCGACAAGATCGCAGGCCGCCTTTACACTTTCATGCAAAGGCCCATTGACCTTGCCTTATCATTTTGTGTGGTCTTCCAAGTCAGACCTCCCTAGTTAGAGGTCCTCCCCTGCCACCGTTCATTGCGACAAAATCGCAGGACGTCTTTACACTTGTATGTAAAGACCCATTGATCTTGCCTTATCATTTTTTCAAGTATTTTTGCCTCTGCAGGATGTTTTGGTTGCAACAATATGACAGGCCTAGATATCCTTGCGAATATAAAGTCCTATGACATTGCCGTCTTGCGACGAAATCGCAGGACGTCCGTACACTTTTGTGCAAAGACCCATTGATCTCGCCTTACCCTCGCGTTAGTATTATTGCCTCTGCAGGATCATTGCACAAATATGACAAGCCTAAGTCTCCTTGCGAAAACAAAGCCTCATGACATTTGCGTCTGTTTTGGCACTCCCCTAATGGAGAGCACCGCCCTTATCATCTCCCGGTTGCCCCTTCAAGGAGGCGAAACATCGGCCATACAAGACTAGCTCCTCCCATCCGGTCTTAACAACAACCAGTTGTTTTCGCAGCCTCTTGTCCCTTATACCTATATGGTTTATGGTTACGAGACTGCACCCTAAGTGGAGTTTTCTTCGGGCGAGTGCAACATATGCCAAGACTTGCCAAGAATGGCCAGGGTAGGTTCATCCATCCCGGCACTCGCTCAACCGTGTACCCGGCGCCTTGAGCATACATCGACTCCTAAGAAGAGACCCTCGGTCGCCCAACCAGTGGTATAACCTACATATATAGTTGGGAATCCAAGGTACCTCTTAGGATAGGCTTTCATGGGCCCCAAATTTCCATGACTCAGCTTCGGGAGCGGTGTAACCTTCCCCCGAGCCATGTCGAGAGATACCCCCATTATGACGCACTTTAGGTCTTACATTTGCCTCTTACGAAATGTTATTCGCGAACTAGGGTGTACGCCATAAAGGTTCGTCCCATTCTTTTACTTATTCATATTTGTTGAATCATTCAATCATTCAAGTTTCATTATTTGCTGATTCTTGTTTGCGAAGTATTCGCACAATTCTGTATTTTCATTTTTCTTTCTTAATTGAATTCCCATATACTCTTGGCTGCGAGATTCTCGCACATCATTACTTCAATTGCTACTTTTCTCCCGTTTATGTTGATTATTCACTTCTTATGCCTTTTGCTCCTCATATCCTTTGCTTCTTCATTACCATAATATTCGCCTGTCTCTAGGCACTCACCTCGCGAGGTATGTTCAGTCCTTACTTCTATGGCATCCACCATCAATTTTTCCTTTCTCTGCTCATCTCTCACATGTTGTTTCCAACCTTTTCTTTTGGCATTCCTTTCTTCGCAGCTTTCGACATCTACTTCATGACATTGTTGCGACTCCTTCCAATCTCCCTGTATAATACCAATGCCATTTGGATGTGGGAATTTAATACATTGATGATATGTTGACGCGACTCCCAAGATTTCATGAAGCCATGGCCTCCCAATCAGCGCATTGTATGGAGATTCCACGTCAACCACACAGAATAAAATATCAGTTGATAATCCTTGTAGAGGTATTCTCATGTGAACCTCTCCCTTTGGTTTGTTTGCGGTGCCATTAAAGCCATATATCTTGTATGTAGAGGGGATCAAATCCTCATCTTTTCCTCCCATCGTCTTGTAAGTATGGTAGAAGAGAATATTTACCGAACTTCGGTGTCGATTAGGATTCGGTTGATCGCCCACAAGCTTCTCGCCTCATCATCTTCTCCATCAACTGGTTTCGGGTTAATCTCTAGTTTCACAACCAACGGGCTATCATGTGTTTCTCTTCCTTTTGGCACTTCATCCGCAGAGAAAGAAATAGTCTTCTACTGCCACTTTTCTAATCGTCGTTCTCGCAAAGCTCATTATTTCTTTATCATCGCATCTCTCGCAAAGACTCTACGAGCACATTGTCATGAAAATCTTCGATTGTGCGATAAGAGTGGATGATAGAGTTGCAATTCAAATTTTTGGCTTTCGTTCCGATTTCTATCACAAATGTTTCCTTTCCTTTCGCCGACACTGCATTCCGTGCATTTCGGTGGTGGTGGTAATGTCGGCCTTTTTTCTCTTCTTCTTTTAGAAAGTGATTGATTTCCCTTGATCAATCATCCCGAGAATAATTCTCTTTATGTTTCTACAATCGTTTGTTTGATGCCCATGGAAGCGATGGTAAGAACAAAACTCATGACTTCTATCGCTTGGCGGTGGTTCCATTCCAACATTCCAAGGTCTTTGGTACATTTTCCATCACAAGTATAGCTTCCCAGATCTTTTCAACGCTAGCATTCAAGTGGAGGCATCTTAATTTGTTCCCATACTTGTTCTATGACTTCTCTCGCCTCCACGGTTATTTTGCCTTCGTCCACCATAAGTTTCTTGCACATGATCTAGCCTCTGAATCTTATTATTGCTGTTACGGTTGTAGTAATTCCTTTCACGTTCAAACTCTTCTTGATCATGGCTTCCCATGGCTACTATCTTCTGCTGTCCCTCATCAGCTCTCCTTGCTTGTTGTCCTTGCGAAGTGCTCGCCACTGTATTGATGAACTGAGGTAACAAACTTGCGTTCGCAGCATTCGAGTTTGTGTTCGCGACTGGATAAGAATTCATTTCATTCTGTCTTTCTTCTAAGGCGATATATTCTTCCCGTAATTCTCGCAGTTATGCCATCGTGATTGTATTTTTAACTCTAAAGATTTGAACGTACAACAAGTTAGTCGCGAAGAGAGCATTCACAAATGAGAGGATGAGATATCTTTCCTCAACCCGTCCTGCCATCTCGCTACACATAGTTCTCCATCTTATTGTCAATCGCCTTAAGCTCTCGCCAACCTCTGTTTCAACCCGAATACATCTTCAATACCGGGTCGTAAAGAATTGTTACTTATGTATGCTCCTAGGAATGTGGCTTGTAAATGATTGAATGATGTGATTGTGTTCCTTGGTAGTCCCTCAAACCATTTTAGTGCTTCTCCAATTAGGCTTGATGCGAAATACTTGCACAGTATGGCATCATGATTCTCCCACTGCAACATACACCTCATATAGGCCTTAATATGCTTTGCACCGCATGTGTTGTTCCGTCAAGATGTTTGTTAAAGCAGGAGATTGCACTTAGGAGGTATTCCTCCCATCTCGTACTTCCAGCGTGAAGGGATTCTTCGCAGCCCTGCGATGGCTTCGCCCAATTGTTTCCTTCCTCCTTCCTTCGCTGTTCAACAATCCTCTCATTTCGGCCCAGTTCTCTTAAGATTTGTTCATTTGCCTCAGAACTTGATTCTACGGGTCTTTTTAGCTCTGCTTCTCTCCTTCTTCGCTCGTGCCTGTTTTGACCTTCTTGTTCGTTATTTTCTTCTCTCCTTTCCCTCGCGACGCTCTTCTTCGTTTCTTTCTTCAATTCGCACGCCATTATATCGGTTGTTCTCTCTTCTTGGTTGTCTCTCAGCTCTCACCTGCGCCCTCTCATATTCTTCATTAATATTTCTATTGGCACGATTTTGTTCCCTTCTTCTTTCGCGGTTATCATGGTTATTCTGCCGGATTGCCTCCTCCATCTCTTGATTTTCCATCTCTTCTCTTAGCCTTTCTCTCTCGCGAGCTAGCCGCGCTTGTTCAATGTAGTGTCTCTCAATGTCATCCTCGATCTCTCGGTTTCTTCTCAGTTCTTCTCTCCGTGCAAGATTATTCTCCCTTCAAAGAGCTGGGTCATTCAATTCTTGGAGTTGCATGTTTCCTTGATTTTCCCTATTCCGCTCATTTTGAAGATTTTCGGGCTGAGGAATGTAACGATCTTCTATTTCTTCTCTTCTCTCGCCATGCTCTATGCTTTCTGTTGGTAAAACTCTCCTTCTTTCTTCTCCATTCGATCTTGAACTTGATCTCACGCTACTTCTAGATCTCCTATTTTGCAACCTCATATTTTCCATCCTCAATTCATGATTCTGTCTTGTCAAGTTTGCTCGTTCCTCTGCCTCTAGCCGTCTCTCCTCATGTATTGTTTGTCTCAATCTTTCTAATGCTGCGATTTCTTCGTTACCTAGATTCATTTCTCCATTCATTTCTTGCTCTCCTCCTCCTTGTCCATTGTTCACCAACTGTTGCTCCTCTTCTCTCTCGTCTTCAGAATCAGATCTCCAAGTATGTACACTTACTCTATCATAATCCTCAACCGCGTTTGCTATTGGGGAGTTCGGTGGCTGATTTTGATCTTCTCCATCATTTCTCCTATTCATCCTTGACGATTCTCCTGTTTCATTCCTCCTTTCTCCAGCAAGTCTCCCACTTCTTCTTACAACCGTTGATTGCCCTTGTACATTTCTTCTTCTAGCCATTTTTTCTTTTTCAATGAATTCTTGAGGATTTTCTCCAAATCTTTTTTCTGTTAATCCAAATTCCTTCCAATTTCTACGTCAATCCCTGCACAGTCCCTGTTTCTAGCGCATATGTAGTAGCAGGATTTCCCACACTACACCCCTTACTCGATTTTGCCTAATTAATCCATTAGAAGATATAAGAACAAGAACATTTATTGATTGAATTCATGAAGTGTTTACACAGGAAAATAGAATTACACTTAGAAGTTAAAACACTCTTAAATTTTCTCTCTCCTAATGACTTGCCTAACAATTCTAAAAAGATCTCCCTCTTTACAGACTCACTCGACCCTTTATATAGGGTAATACATAGTGGATGACAGCTAAGCTATCCTTTATTTTCGGGAATGTCTCGCCAGTGTACAACTATTCAATCTCGCGACACTTCTTAACCCTCGCCAGGTTCCACGTCTTTCAGCTATTTTGTGTGTCGTTATTTCCCATCGCGTCGTTTATTTTAGTTTCCTGCGACTCCCTCGCGGTACCGTTGTTTATTGATCCCGCGAGCCCTATCCATTGCGATATTATGATCCTACAAAGTGTTTAATTTGAAAAAAAATACTTGAGCTCTATATAATGTCTGCACATAGTCACCAAACTCACTTTGGTGGAAGTTACTGAAGATGGAGATGATGCCACAGCTACTGACCACTCGAGTTTTAGGACATCAAGGACCAATGTATCTGCATGCCCTGTAAAACAAGATTACAAATTCAAACTCTAAAACAAGTGGAAGCATATTATGGTAGCGACTAAGAGCCTAAGTCATCTTTATGTAAATCTTCACAAAAATGCTTAAAACATACTCATGCTTAAAACTAGTCCAAGCAGAAAAATGCAAATGCATTGGGAAGTGTTCAAGATATACTTTTTTTCTTGCTTCCCCCTCCAGCAATGTACCATTTATTCCCACATAAAATTCCACAGCTACCAGCTCTAGGTGATGGATGGAATCCACGAAGCTTTGGTGACTGTGTAGATCAGTCACGAAGCGCTACTTCTCCTCTCTGAGAAATCAGTTAAGAAACTCAGATTTTGTTTTACAAAATACAAATGGTGTCAGATATCTTTTAGGGTCCATGACCATATTGAAGTGGATAAAGCATGTTGTCCCACTAAGCTTTGGTGACTGTGTAGTGGTCAAATATCAGAAAATAAGATGCACTACATAGTATACATACAATATAGTATATAGTATACATACTTCCTCTCAAGTGCAAATTCATGAGGTCCATATCAAAAGTATAAACAAAGTGTTGTAGACCAAAATGCAATAGCATCCGATCAAAAGGAAAAACAGTATACCTGCAAAGAGATAGCAGCTCCTGAAATGGCACCAATATCATACCCAAAAAGTAAACCACTAAGAGCTGGCAATAAGAACTCGGAAACATTACCTCGGTCATCCTCGGAAGATAAAACTTAGTCTCCTCTTAGAATCCGTAAAAGAAAGCATGATTCAAATAAGTAAAAGGTAAACTTCAAATCTATAGAAGCATTAGTAAATACTCTATGCAATTCGCACTACAAAATACATGGCACACACTCTCACACCCACCGCAATGAATATGAACCTCAAACCTCAACTCATGTACAAAAATGAAGAAATGGGTTGATTTACACTAGAAACTCAAGATTCCGTGAATAACTTCATCTTGATGCTGCAAAGACTCCTCCATCGAAACTAAATTTGGATAACCTCTTTCGATGATAAATCATCTCTTTTTAGCACCACCTAAGAACCACACCACATCCAAATTAAGTCATTTTATTCAACAATCTAACTCAAACTCAAGTTAAACTCCATACCTTTAATTGTTTCATGAACTCTAATCTTGATGGAAGCAAATGCATTCTCTTAAACTTCAAAGCAATTCCGACGAACAGTGGGATGTTCAGTTCCGCGATAAATAGTTTTTCAAGTCCCGGCTATAATATAAGAAGACTAAGGTTTCAATAAAATCGCATCCATACCTTTAGGGAGCAAGGAGCAAAAAATACAAGAACATTTGCACCAAATTTTTTAGAACAACAAGACTATATTGATGAATTCCATGACGTTCTCATGTACGAATGGGAAGATCTCGGATACCATTAGCCAACTAATTGGTGCAAAGGATATCTAAAAAAATTAAAGTTTGTGCGATTAACAAATTATGGGATACAATTGGTACTACTCAAAGTATGCGGGGGTAATTTCTCTATTTTAGAAGAACTAGGATATGCTAGAATATCATAATGAAATCAATATAGTATACCTAGTAGCATCCAATGTAAAGAAGCAGAGCACCTACATCTATAAGGGGATGCCCCTAAAGAATTTTGTAATTAGCCTGTAAACACTAATGAAACCTTCGTCTGCAGCGGACAAGGGTAGATGGAGAAATTCTCATACATCTAAGAATTACAAGGCATAAAGTGGAAACAGATTGTGAAAAGATTCGAATGATAACTTGATGAGGGATACATAGGTGCACCACTAACACCTTGAGTCAAGAAGGTCTCCTCCCAAGAAATATTAGAAACGCAAAATTCCAACGAAAAATTATTATTGGCATTCAAATCAACGAAATTAGTAAGTTTAGAGCATGAAAACGAGACTACATTTGGTTTGTAGCTAGCAAACACTTGAACCACTTAAATTAGTAAATTGTTGATGCAAGCGATGGAATGGTATTTTTGTAACTAATGAAGATGAAAGGTTAAGGTATCTTCGGATGCTTTAACAACCCAATATTTTCGTAAGGCTTCAAAATCATTTCACCCAGTAGAGATCCAATGTCGCAAATTGGCGAGGTTAACGATAAAATCATCAAATGGATCTCCACAAGAAACACCAAAGACATCCACATTTGATAGATCTCCACATGAAACACCATTAATGGACTCTATAATTTCTTTAAAGATCCTATAAACATCAAATTTGTCGGATATGCATACTTACATTTTTATTTCAAGTGTGTTTCTATTGACTTGTCCTGGTATACCAATCTTTGAAGGAAACCATTTGACAGGTCTCGAGTATCTTTATGATGATAAATCTTGCATCCTCCCCTCGCTAATAAGTTCGGAATCATCTACAACTGATGTAGTTAGCCGGTTACGTTGCTCTCTGAGTTGATCGACTTGAGAAGTACCACCACCGGTGAGAATTCAACGTATACCGACTTGATCATTGTAAATCTCATCTA
>JAJJWW010018833.1:0-152356 GCA_023531295.1 Papaver armeniacum
GCTTTGGCATGTGTTAGGCGCGGCCAAAATTAGGGTTTAGTACAAACCGTGATGTTTGGCTTTGGGACGCAAGTTTCCATGCGTTAGGTGGCGAACTTGTGTGGCTGAGATTTGCATCTCAGATGGAAGGGCAGCCGTTGATTATTGCAACCCTTCGTTTGGCAGCCCTGCATGACCGGAATGCGGGTTTTGGCATGCTCGTGCATGTTTTAGGCGCGACCAAAATTTAGGGTTTGGTACAAACCGTGTAGTTTTGGCATTGGGCCGAGAAGGTTGCCACGCGTTGGGTGGCGAACTTGGACGGCCGAGATTTGCATCTCGGGAAAAAAGGGCGACCGTTGATCGTGGCTACCTTCCGTTTGTAGCCTGGCAACTTTGTCTAAATTAAGGTTTGGCATGCTGAAACCCTAATTAGCGCCCTTTACTAGAATCGCTGTAGAATTCTCATACGGAATCGGATTTTGACGGTTCGCCCCTCCATTTGACCGGAAAATACTTTACTAACTCCTTACGAGGGGATATTTAGGTTTTGAGCTCGTTCGGTAGGTGAAAACATCCTGAAAGTAAAACTCAGGAAGAATTCAAGGGGAATATTATGGGCCCAAGGTGCCATAGCCGCGCCTGTGTCTTTGCGGCATGGATGGCATGGCTTTTTGGTATGCGCGTGCAGCATGTTGGAGCGGTTTTGGGAAGCTAGCCTCTTTTGAGACCGTGGAAGGTTTGGAGCAACCTGATTGGTCAATGAAAGTAGGGGACCAACAAGCTTTGGCATAGTTTAGGCGAGGCCAAATTAGGGTTTAGGTGCAAACCGTGTGTTTTGGATTTAGGCCGCAAGTTGCCATGCGTCAGGTGGTGAACTTGTTTGGTCGAGATTGCATCTCAAAGAGAAGGGTAGTCGTTGATTATGGCAACCCTTCGTTTTAACACCCATCGTTGAGCATGTCTTTGCCATAGAGTAGGCGTGGCCAAATTAGGGTTTAGGTGCAAACCGTGTGTTTTGGCTTTGGGCGCAAGTTTCCATGCGTCGGTGGCGAACTTGTGTGGTCGAGATCCGCATCTCAAAGAGAAGGGTAGTCGTTGATTATTGCAACCCTTCGTTTGTAGCAGCCCGAAGCATTGAGCATGGCTTTGCCATCGAGTAGGCGCGCCAAATTAGGGTTTAGGTGCAAACCGTGTGTTTTGGCTTTGGGCTGCAAGTTGTGCGTCATTGGTGACTTTGGACTGGCTAAGATCCGCATCTTAGATGGAAGGGTGGCCGTTGATCATTGCAACCCTTCGTTTTTGGATCCAATGATGTGAAAGAGAGGTCGGCATGGTATAGGGCGCGGCCAAAACTAGGGTTTGGTGCAAACCGTGGTGTTTGGCCTTGGGCCGCAAGTTGTCGTGTGTTAGGTGGCGAACTTGGATGGTCGAGATCTGTATCTCGAAGAGAAGGGTAGTCGATGATTATTGCAACCCTTCGTTTTGGCGTGGAGAAGTGGCTGGCATGGTTTGCCATTGGCACGGTGGAGCGGCGGGCATGGTTGGCATGCCTTGGCGCAGAGACGTGGGCGGGCATGGTTTGCCATTGGCACGGTGGTGCGGGCGGCATGGTTGGCATGCCTTGGCGCGAGACGTGGATGGCATGGTTTGTCATTGGCACGGTGGTGCGGCTGGCATGGTTGGCATGCCTTGGCGCAGTAGACGTGGCTGGCATGGTTTTCCATTGGCACGGTGGTGCGGATGGCATGGTTGGCATGCCTTGGCGTAGAGACGTGGCGGGCATGGTTTTCCATTGGCACGGTGGTGCGGGCTGGCATGATTGGCATGCCTTGGCGCAGACGTGGGCCGGCATGGTTTTCCATTGGCACGGTGGTGCGGGCGGCATGGTTTGCCATTGGCACGGTGGGAAAATTAGGGTTAGGTGTATACATAGGTGATGTCGGGTTAATACTAAGGGTTACGTAGTGGAACATGACACATGTATAAAAAAATGGTACCCTGGTAATTCTTACGTAAATACGCTGATTGTTTCAATAAATGCGCTATTGGTCATAGTGACGTCATGCCAGATGTACGGTTTTCCGATTTTATCCCTAAGCTAAAAACCACCATCAACAGCTGCATTTCCATGCCAGCTGCAAACAAATCAGCTGCAACTGTTTTTGACCCTTCCGAAGCTGCCTTGGACCGGTAGTACTTGACAATTGGTAGTTTCGCGAAGACAAATGCATAGAGGAGAGCACACAACAGCATAAAAGATGTGGCAATTGATAGAAACACCACTGCTACAGATAATGAGATAAAAGATTCATGAGAGATCCACATAGTACCAGGAAAATTCAGATGTTACAAATTTGAGGCCGGCCGTGTATGAACATGGAAAGTCGCATTGTTGGTTCCTAATGATGTGCCACTTACTTGCACCCTTGCGAAGACCACTCCTGGAATTTTCAAAGGCTGCTTTTGTTATCAACCGCAAACATGATGTTAGGATCCCTGATGCAGCCATCCCACTCAGGAAATTTTGCATTTGTTTCCGAATATAATTCAGTACTACAACAACCAGTAAGAGAGAACCTGGAGAAATTGAGCCAGTTTTTTTTTTTCTTTTTTACCTGCATAAACTCAGGACACATCATGGAGAGATCTCCAAACATCCCACCTTCAAGAGACCCCTGTGCAACTGCAACAATTACAACAATTGAGCAAAGACCGATGAACCTCCCAAGCCCCCCCATATCCAGATGTTGCTAGGTCCAACTATGAAAAAACGGAAGAATGAAAAATGATAAGAATCTATAGGCTGAAATTTTCCACGGATAAGCAAACAAAACGATGAAATTGGGTAATATGTGATAACAAACGAGAGGGGGTGACTACTTAAAACTATAATTGCTGCATTACTCAAAAATACAAGTAGAAATCCTGAAATAATTCGTTTTCTTGTGTTCAGTGTTGCCTCATAGTATGTTAGTATAGCAGTAATTGTTAGTACAACAGGTTCATAAACAATTGAGAGCACTCTAGCCGAATGGTAATCCTGCATTAACAAAAGAAAACAATGTTAATTCAGTAGCTAGTTGTTCCATACCCCAAAAGCACATAGACATTTTTCGGTTTTTTTAAAAGAACACATTCAAGTAAAAGCAAAAGGTAGACACATACCGGGAACAAGTATTGATAGTAATCTTGTATTGTCACAATACTGTTCCAATAAAGAAGGCACCCAACTCCTAAAAGCCAGCATATTATACTTGCCATGATCCGTCCTTGTACCTCTGGTTTGGCCATTATGCCAGCCATGCCTACTCTTTTCCTTGAGTTCCTCCTCCCTTCAAGATAATCAAATACAATCAAGATAAATGAAAGCCAATAATACAATTATTGATAAAAAAAAAATGTTAATTCAGTAGCTAGTTGTTCCATACCCCAAAAGCACATAGGCATTTTTCGGTTTTTTTAAAAGAACACATTCAAGTAAAAGCAAAAGGTAGACACATACCGGGAACAAGTATTGATAGTAATCTTGTATTGTCACAATACTGTTCCAAGAAAGAAGGCACCCAATTCCTAGAAGCCAGCATATGATACTTGCCACCATCCGTCCTTGTACCTCTGGTTTGGCCATTATGCCAGCCATGGCTACTCTTTTCTTTGAGTTCCTCCTCCCTTCAAGATAATCAAATACAATCAAGAAAAATGAAAGCCAATCATACAGTTATTGATAAAGAAAAATAATAAAAAAAATCCCTAATGATGAGATTATGCTGCATTATCTGATTTGGTTTATAGATTTTTTTCTTGATTGTAAAGGACCAAAAGTGAAGCCATGTTATTTCCTATATTCTCCAACACATTTAATTGTCCTTCCCCTCCTCCTTTATTCTCTTGTCCATCCATCCCCCTTGGCTCTTTTTAGTTCCTTGGTCATAAATATTGCAAGATCCCTTCTTAAATCCCCTGCACTAATTGGTGTTCAACTTCTGCTGCATTTCTCAACTGCTCGAAATTGTAAAAAAAAAAAAAAAAAAAAAAAAATAACCGGCTGTGAATGGAGAGGCCCTAACTTTAATAACCATTTTGTTTGAGGGTAGCTGATAGCCCATACAGGGCTATGTTTTTGCTTGTGCTAGCAGCGAGCGCACAAGCGTTTCAACCATTCATCAATTTTTTTTGGCTAATAGCCCATATAGGACTATGAGTCTGAGCATCCAATTCACAACCGATTGGCGTTCAGCTTTCCAATCTAACGCAATATATACATACTTCTCATAGTCGTATCGTCCAATGTGGGACTATTATCAAACCTTAATACTATCAAGTCACAGAAGACACAAGCACACAACTCAGCTTGTGGAACCCAAACGTATCCTCATACGAACAGTGCCAACATAGGATTTTACTACCAGATTAGGACACCGAACGACCGATGCATAAGGTCAGATTGGATTGGTTCCTATAACAAGTTTGGCACATTCAAATAAGATTCAATTACACAATGCAACTCAATTTGCATTGATAGAATTTTATTTTATTTACAGATGCTTTCTTTTCAGTTCAAAGAAAAAGTAAAAGAACAAGAACAAAAAAGTACTATCGAACTATAATCAAATTGAACCCCAAATTAACCCAAAAAAAAAGAAAGAACTGAAACGATTTTGTTCCTAGAGATTGAAATGCATCGAGATTCCATAGTCACCCTTTGTGTGTTTATTTACAATTTGACTTCCGAGTGAAAAATCACCAGCCTTTGCCGATGAGACACATCCAATCGAGTGTTACGCCGAGAGTAATACCTACAAGAAGAAATAAAGGCAACCAAATTCCCTAATGCATTTTGCTCTGGACCCCGTACATTGAGAGAACGATGAGCATTAGAAATGATTGACACCTACAAAAATAGGATTTCAAGCAGTAGTAAGAAAATAGTTGACCAACCTTGTAACCTTGGGAGCCGTTGTAAAGGCGCATACTGTGAGATATCATCGGCTGTTTGTATTCCAACTGCATCGCCAGCTTTACAGACTCCAAGAGAGCTAGGCACTCCATATGTTCAGATCCCATTTCTCCATTCAAGGTTGTACAATTCGAGACTAAGTGTGTACCTGAAAATTTTCTGAAGATTAGTCCATATCCTCCAGTCTTGGTAATATGACAATAAGATGCATCCGTAATAATTTTTATAAATTTTCTGTGTCAAACTAGTTTGTTCAGGACTTCTAGTCATAGAATCAGAGCTAGTAAGAAAAGTGTGTATCAGGAAAGGGATCTCCTGCATCTCTCCAAGAGTCTGTCTTGGAAGATTAGATTTCAATATGAAGCACACCTTTGCTGATATCCGCACTGCAGACACCCACAACTTGATAGTAACTTGATTTTGCAGGATCAAAAGCTATAGTGGCGCTATGGAGATTAGTGTAACGAGCTTATCTGATTCTGAATGGAGGTAAAGGAAGGATTTTGCATTGCTTCATGGATGGTGAGAAAGCTTGTAATAACATTGATTAAAAGAATAATTCTTACAGAGACAATTATATACCTTAAATAGGTAATGATTAACACACACTTACAATACAAAACAGAACAAGTCAAGTCAACTAATGTTGACTTGACAAACATATCTATACTTCCTAATACACCCCCTCAAACTGATAAGGGCACAATAGCAGTTTGAACAAAAAAAAAACAGAGAAGCAAAAACTGACAAACTGTAGAAAACAAGGAAGCAAATACAGTTGCAGAAAAGCAGCATCTTTGAGAAGAAAACATCCAGCAACTTGCACTAAGTAACTCCATCAGTAGAAATATTTTGCAACTCAGTGTCCATGAGAGATTTCAATAACCTTGAGAAAGTAGGAGAGCAAAGACCTTTCGTAAATATATCTGCAATCTGTTCTTCACTAGCAATATGTTGAAGCTTTAGAAATCCTTTCTCCACAAGCTCCCTTATAGTATGATATTGAATCTCTATATGCTTTGTCCTAGCATGAAAAATAGGATTAGAAGCTAAGGACAAAGCACTTGTATTATCACATAACAATAGAGTTGGAGTATCAACTGAAACATTCAACTCAGATAACAAATCAACAAGCCACTTTAGATCTGCAGAAGCAACAGACATACACTTGTATTCAGCCTCAACCAAGACTTTGAAACAATTGAGCGCTTTTTATAAGACCAAGACACTAAATTTTCACCAAGAAACACTGCAAAGCCTGAAGTAGACCTCCTTGTATCTGGGCATCCAGCCCAATCAGAATCCGTATAAGCTTTTAAATGTTGCAAACTATCTTTCTTCAAAGTAATTCCTAAACCAATAGATCCCTTCAAATATCTGAGTATCCTTTTTACCAATTGTAAATGAATATCTGATAGAGAATGCATGAATTGAGATACATAATTTACTGTAAAACATATATCAGGTCTTGTGATTGTTAAGTATTGGAGACTGCCTACAATTGTTTTGTACTCACTTGCATTATCTAGTTTAGTTCCATCATGTAAAGAAATCCTTGCACCATTTGCAACCGGTGTATCACAAGGTTTGCAATCAAGCATATTAGCTTTTGTCAATAATTCCAATGTATACTTTTTCTGTGTCAAGACAATAGAATCCATTCCTCTAACATCTTCAATTCCCAAGAAATAACCCAATTCTCCTAATTCCTTCATCTTAAATTCTTTCTTAAGAGATGTTACTAAATTATCAATCAGAATAGAAGAACTTCCAGTAAGCAATATATCATCCACATAAAGCAAAAGAATAAGCATTCTATGTTAAGAGCAAAATACAAACATAGAATTATCAGACACTGCCTTCTTGAACCCATAAGAAACCAAAAAAGAACTGAAACTATGAAACCAAGCTCTAGGAGCCTGTTTCAACCCATATAAGCTTTTCTTCAAATGACAGACAAAGTTAGAAGGATAATCAGGATTTGTAAAGCCTTGAGGTTGTGTCATATAAACATCTTCATCTAAAAATCCATGTAGAAAAGCATTACTAACATCTAATTGTCTAATCTACCAATTATATGCTAAAGCCATACAAAGAACAATCCTCACATTTGTTGCTTTAACCACAAGACTAAAAGTTTCATTATAATCTATACCATCCTGTTGATCATATCCCTTAGCAACTAATCTAGATTTCAATCTGTCAATTGTACCATCTGGTTTTTGTTTAACTTTGTAAACCCATTTTGAACCCAAAATATTCATATGTGGTTCTGGAGCAACATACTCCCAAGTATCATTCTCTCTTAAGGATACATACTCATCCTTCATTGATACTTGCCATTTAGGATCAGTCATGGCTTGCTTAAAAGTTTTGGGCTCAGAGAATGTAGTTAATAAAGATGTATACACAAAAGGAATTGGATACAAAACAGAACAATGAGAAACATGATCAGGAAAAATCTTTGGTTTTGTAATACCTTTCTGAGACCTAATAACCATAGTTGAAGAAGGAGCAGTATCAGAAATAGAAGGAACTTCAATGGGCAAAGAAAAATCAGAGTTTAAAGAATCGTGTGGAGGGGAAAAATAAAACTGAGTTTCATCAAAAACAACATTCCTGGAAACATGTGAATTTTTAGTTAAAGGATTGTAACACTTATAACCCTTGTGTAATGGGCTATATCCTAGAAAAATACATTTCACAGTTTTAGGAGAAAGTTTATCAACTCTGGTATAAGCTAAATGTGGATAACACACAGTTCCAAACACTCTCAAAAAAGAATAATCTGGAATGACACCAAACAACAGTTCAAAAGGAGTTTTGAAATTCAAAAGTTTTGTAGGTGTTCTATTAATGAGATATGATGCAGTTAAAAATGCATCATACCACATTTCTTTAGGACAAGATGCATTGAACAATAAAGCATTCCCCATTTCAGTAATGTGTCTATGCTTTCTCTCAGCTAGACCATTCTGCTCTAGGGTTTTGGACAAGAAATTCTAAAAATAATACCACTTGGTTCAAGAAGAACTTTAAATTGTCCTTTAACAAGTTCAGCAGCACCATCTACTTGAAAAGAAATAATTTTGTGGAAAAATTGATTTTCAGTATGCTTTTTAAAATGAGCAAAACACATAGAAGCATCAGATTTCAATTCCATTGGATAAATCCAATTGAACCTACTATAATCATCAATAAAAACTATATAATATCTATAGCCATTTAAAGAAGGAACAGTTGGTCCCCATACATCACAATGAACAAGAGATAAAGGCTTAAGTTCATGTGAATCAGATAATTGAAAAGGTAATCTCTTTCTCTTAGCAAGTTGACATGGGTGACACAAAGAAGAAGAAGGAGGAGTTGATAAAACAATTTGTTTAGAAGTGTGTAATTTGTGAACATACTCCTACCGTACTACTCCCAAATACACAACAAGGAAGTAGCAAATTTGGCCTTTTCTGAAGTACGGCCAGCACCGAAAACACACGACTGCAGTTCTCATTTCTTATACTGGTTTAAAAATCCTGATCTACGTTAGCACATTCAACTAAACCCACTACATTTCATCTTAAAATTTACAAAAATGACTATAAAACTCATACGCCGTGTGCAGTCAGTTCCATACAACCATTAATCCACTGATTATCATTACAAGTACCTATTTATTATCTAGTCCACTTAGCATCTCACCATTTGGACACTCACGTAAGCACTACAAGCATGTAGTTCAAGGTGCTTCACTAATTCATTAGTAAGTCATACATAGCATGCGAGCACAAGAAAAAATTTGCAAACATATTTTGTTAGATTACTGGTGATATAAAAAGACGTTCGCATTACCAATGTATACAGTATGCTCCGAACAAATCAAACTAGCGGCTGCATTTCTATCATTATTAAATACGTTCAAGAGTCAAGTTCAACTTTTCATTTCTAGGATACAATCATGGAACACATAGCATTAATATGGAAAATATTTGATTACGGACTCCATCTTAAATTTCCTTACAATCTTTCCCTTTCATATTAACTATCATTAATGATCCAGCTTTACTCATTTGTTCATAGCAGGAGGTATGTATAATTAAGTCGCATAAAAGGATTTCTTAATTTATTTTAGAGATGCTAACCGTAAAATTTAGGCTTAAGTTAAAATTTTAAATAATGATGACCATAGGTTGTTTAACATAGCCAAACCCTTAAATTGTAAGTCACACAACATCAATCTCATGAAAGGTATATTTATCACAAACTGTTAGAGCATGGCTCGGTTGAACCCTCCAAGCGTTGGTATGTCAAGTTTGGTATTCATATTTTAGTGAATCAAAACTCATTTAAAGAGTCGTTTGATTATGTACTAGAGTCAACTTCGTATATGTTAGCTTGAAAGTATTAGGATATGAGACATTACAAGTATTGCGAAGACTTGAAAAAGTAAAGAAGTAAGAAGCTACGACGACAACATCATCCTTCCACTTGAGGTTAGTGATATTTGACTTGAACTGTTTCATTCCCTAACGTATCTTTCAAGTCGTGCATATTGAAAACAAAACTGCGAAGCATGAACACTCTAGATAGACATAGTATTAAGGAATACAATACGAGGTTTATTGCTTAACCATTAAACTTTGTAGATGAGACATCGACATAATCGTTTAAATGCTATTGTGATTATGTATGGGTATGAGGTGAGGATTTCATCCTAGGAAACAATGTTTTACATGTGTTTTAAGGAAGTAAATTCATGAACTTGTTTTGTGAATCGAAAAAGAAATCGCTAGGCGTTATTGGTATTGTTATTCATTGCATATCTTGTGAACAACCAATATGTGTGATTAGTATAACCGCTCATGACTTGTTTGTGTTCTTGGTAAAACTATTCACAAAGGCCTGACTTATGTATTGGTATGACTTTTATTAGTGAAACCGATCTTAAGTAATTATTCACCTGAGATGGTATGATCGAGTTTGTGATTTTGTGTAAGACCGACTCTGGGTAAAGGGGAACCGATCCTATTAAGAGGTTCAACACATCACAAAGGGGAATCGATCCTTGTATGAGGTGCAGCATGTTTTAGCAGAAAAGGGAACCGATCCTATAGACATGTGCAACACGTTTTTAGGCAAAGGGAACCGATCCTATGGACATGTGCAACACATTCAAGTTAGATACCATATATATGTGGGGAACCGATCCTAGTACCTAGTCAACTGAATTTTGGGAAGCTAGTATGACTATGCACAATACTCACACGGAGGTAGAACCGAAACTTGTTTTGGTAGAACCGTTAAACCAATGATTGGTGATTGAGTGTTCTTGATCAATCACATAGTTCTTGAAAGTCGGATGAACTAATTCTAAACTTGTTTGGAAGTGTGGCAAATCGGTTTCAAGATTGTAAGTATGAAAGAGGACTTACAGAGTAAGGATGTCAACATACTTTGAACATGTGCAGTAACGCTTATCTTTAATCAATCAAAGTTATTCCTTAATAGCTAAAGGAAGAAAATCCCAGGATCGAAACATAAATAAGTTAAAATTCTTTTATTTAAGGTTTTTAATTTTATTTTAGGAAAACGAGAATTAGTAATGTGCATTTACTAGTTGAAGATTTTCCAACGAGATTTTCGGTCATTATTTTGGACAGAGCATTTCCAGGAATTATGGAAACCGAATTTGGAATATATTGCATATCTTGAGAATATTTTCGGTTTTGGAAATTCCTTGGTGTCCAAACTTCCTTGTCTATAAATACTCGAAGTTTTCATTTCTAGCAAACTAATCCTGCATGACAGCAAACTTCCTTGGTCGTGTTGTTACTGGTTAAGCCGCCTATTCGGAGGGGAGAGTAACCTAATTAGGCGAAATCTCTTACGGCCACTCAGTTTAAAGTCTTCTTTGGGATTGAGAAGCTCTATTAGTACCGTTGGTGGGAAACTAGATAATTGCGGTTTATCTTGTGTTTTCGATTGATTTGATTGACTAACGGTGGTTTAACTTTGATTGCACCTAGTTTGTTTATGCTTGAGAATATTTTCTTCTAATATAAGATTCACTCAAACTAGATCGAAGTTTCGACGGGGATCTTTAGACTGTTTGTAGATCTAAAGACATCTTGTGATAATCCATTGTTAACAGACTCCGTTATGTGCGTGATTGATCACAAGAGATTCAAGTTGTTGTGTGCAGGCGTTTATTGAAGATCTAAGAAGATTTGAAGACAAAGAAGATATTGAAGATTTCTGATTTGGGGTTCATAATCTTTGGTGTGCACAATACTTGTTTCGGTATAGAGGATCCAACTATAATCGGTTTATCCTTGTGGTAGATTGGATTGATTAGTTGTGTAGATCGGCATTAATACAATTATTTGTGATTAAAAGTATTGATTGCAAAATCTTAACAATTACCTTTGGTAGTTGAGAATAAAATAGATTTAAGAACCTGGCGAAGTTGTTTATTGAGATAAACAAAAGAGCCTTTATCGAACTCACATCACTTGGTTGAAGAGAGTTTCTACCAAATAGATTTGTTGTTCCTTTACTGTTTGGAATACGAACCAAAGGAATTGTTCCAAGTACGTGACTTATTCATAAGTTGGAGGCGTGGGAATAAAGACGGAACTAGGTGAACTATAGGTTTAGTTGCTTGGTCTCAACTATACGAAGTTGGTTTAGTTTTGTGTAGCGGCTTAATCTTGAGAGTATTCAATTCTGGACAAGGTCCCGGGGTTTTTCTGCATTTGCGGTTTCCTCGTTAACAAAATCTTGTTGTGTCATTTACTTTTATTTTCCGCAATTATAATTGTTTGTTATTATAATTTAAAGTAAATTACACAAATGTTAATTCTTATTTACTTGATAGTAATCCTATTGTGTTTGGTTAAGTCCGAACCTCTTTGTGACAACCCGAATTAATAACAATAGTCCGGTCGGCCCTATTATCAGTAATTCAAGGTTTTCACTACATGAACGTAGATTCACAAAGCTCACACTAGCTCAGAAAAATATTTATTTTGAATAAAATAGAAAAGAAAGAAGTTTTATCACATTAACAAGTTATGAAATAGACGAACACATTCCACTAACCAAAAAATTAAGTATTAACTAACTTATTAAGAAAATAATATTTAATAATGTGAGAATATTGTTAAAAATAAGGGAAAACAAATTCGGAAGAAAACTTCATCAAGGAAGGGGTCCCACTTCTTCCCGGATACTGCAGCGGAAACTCGAGAAAACTCCTAGATTAATCACTTACGTACTCAGCTACCTGAAACTGAAAATCGACACAAGGTCAGAGCCTTGTAAATTGCAAGTTCACTCTTAAATCATCAACTTAACTATTGAAAGTAAAAGCCTTGCAAGTATCATGTAAGATAACTCATACTAACTATGAAACATCGTCATATGTAAAGTTCAGTAATACAAACCATTTTGTTACCAAGAAACTTCCTTAAACTCACACATATTAGACAACATCACACACCATAAGATTACTGCCCACCGTGACACACAAGTTATTCACGTCCAACTTGAGGCTCTGATCTCGGCGAAAGATAATTAAACATACAAGTCATCACTGCCCACCGGACTCACATACATGTGGCCCTGATCTCGACAACAAAACAAAATTGAACGGATGCTCACCGCGACTCACAAACTATCTTGCATATAGATGTGGCCCTGATTTCGACATACAACTTAAACAACACATACTTACTACCACCACCCACCGCGACACACCTTCTATTTCCCAAATACATAGAGGTGTCCCTGATCTCGGTTATACAACAAAATCCAATGTAAATAAATCTTAACAAAACAGAATGCATATTATAATGATTACAACAATGCATACCACAAACAAATAAAACTGCAGCATCTAGCATTTGAAGGTAAAAGGTGATGTTCCACTTACCCGATCTTTACGAAATTTAACCTGGAGACTTATAAGAACCTAGGCTACAACATATTAAAATTTCATCAGGTTCTAACGGCTACAAACTCTGGACTAAGGTACTCAACGGACCTAAACCTGACATGGTTTACTGCAGATGCGGTCACGACTAATAGGACTTTTTGCGTACCAAACGAAGTCTGATTTTCATGGAAATTTTACATGACAACTAACATAACAATGATCATATGAAGTTAAAATATGAGCAAAATCCAACGGTTGAATAATCTATACGAAAGGTCATTCAGTACTACAGGGTACCAGAATTCTGCAGAAACATAGTTAGGAAAATCAATCGATTCGGAGCCTTACTAGTGTATGATCGTCCTCAAAATTTAAACGAAGATACATGAAACATTCAGTTACAACATATCAAAAATTCAATAGAAACCAACGGTTAAAAATCTATTTACAGGCAGATCGATTTCTGCTACGTTTTCAGCCATATAGGGTTTCCAGGTATGATGTTTTATGACTTACCCTAAGAACAACTATGAACAACCATGATAATTGAAAAGCTGAAATAACCAAATTTAGTTGATAAAGCAAGAATAAACTTGCCTCTTGATGAAGATAAAACATGAACCAATCGAGAAGAACAATCAACGAGCAATCCAAAATCAAATCAGCTACAACCCTAGTCCCTTTCACTCGGCTGCTCCCTTTCTCAATTTCTAATCTCCTAATATATTTGTGAAACTAGGTTTATACGCTTTTCTTAAAAACCTAGTTAGCGATATTATAACCCCATACTACATATTATGTTAAGGGCAACCTATCTAGCCAATAATACACATTATATCTTACACTCTATAGCACATCTCTACAAATTATGGATTTTAGCTAGTAATTCATAATAATTGACTAACGGGGTATTACATTCTTCCCCCCTAAAAGAAACGATTTCGTCCTCGAAATCAACATACCTTGGAGTGGAATAAGAATGAATATTATCTCCAATATGACACTGAAACCAATCATGTCAAACACAAACATATCAGTATGTAAGTATAAATCTCCTAACAACACAATACATCCTCTAAATATATGGATGAACCCCAAATGCCAAATCAAAAAATCAAAACATTACTCTTTTAAAACAAAACAAAACCGATAGTAAAGTCCCGACGATCAAAACTCGTAACACACTAAATTACTCAAATATTCAAAGAAAAAAAATCATCATATGAAAAAAAAAAAAGAATTCTTGTAAACACAACTATAAAAAACTGGTAAGTCCATACGCACAGTCCGAGTAAATCGGAACCGTGCTCTGATACCAATTGTGACAACCCGAATCAATAACAATAGTCCGGTCGGCCCTATTATCAGTAATTCAAGGTTTTCACTACATGAATGTAGATTCACATAGCTCACGCTAGCTCGAAAAAATATTTGTTTTGAATAAAATAGAAAAGAAAGAAGTTTTATCACATTAACAAGTTATGAAATAGACGAACACATTCCACTAACCAAAAAATTACGTATTAACAAACTTATTAAGAAAATAATATTTAATAATGTGATAATATTGTTGAAAATAAGGGAAAACAAATTCGGAAGAAAACTTCATCAAGGAAGGGGTCCCACTTCTTCCCGGATACTGCAGCGGAAACTCGAGAAAACTCCTAGATTAATCACTTAAGTACTCAGCTACCTGAAACTGAAAATCGACACAAGGTCAGAGACTTGTAAATTGCAAGTTCACTCTTAAATCATCAACTTAACTATTGAAAGTAAAAGCCTTGCAAGTATCATGTAAGATAACTCATACTAACTACGAAACATCGTCATATGTAAAGTTCAGTAATACAAACCATTTTGTTACCAAGAAAACTTCCTTAAACTCACACATATTAGACAACATCACACACCATAAGATTACTGCCCACCGTGACACACAAGTTATTCACGTCCACCTTGAGGCCCTGATCTCGGCGAAAGATAATTAAACCTACAAGTCACCACTGCCCACCGAACTCACATACATGTAGCCCTGATCTCGACAACAAAACAAAACTGAACGGATACCCACCGCGACTCACAAACTATCTTGCATATAGATGTGGCCCTGATTTCGACATACAACTTAAACAACACATACTTACTACCACCACCCACCGAGACACACCTTCTATTTCCCAAATACATAGAGGTGGCCCTGATCTCAGTTATACAACAAAATCCAATGTAAATAAATCTTAACAAAACATAATGCATATTATAATGAATACAACAATGCATACCACAAACAAACAAAACTGCAGCATCTAGCATTTGAAGGTAAAAGGTGACGTTCCACTTACCCGATCTTTACGAAATTTAACCTGGAGACTTATAAGAACCTAAGATACAACATATTAAAATTTTAGCAGGTTCTAACGGCTACAAACTCTGGACTAAGGTACTCAACGGACCTGAACCTGACATGGTTTACTACAGATGCGGTCTCGACTAGTAGGACTTTTGGGGTACCAAACAATGTCTGATCTTCCTGGAAATCTTACATGACAACTAAAATAATAATTATAATATGAATTTAATATGAGAAAAATCCAACGGTTGAATAATCTATACGAAAGGTCATTCAGTACTACAGGGTACCAGAATTCTGCAGAAACACGGTTAGGAAAATCAATCGATTCGGAGCCTTACCAATGTCCGATCGTCCTCAAAATTTAAAAGAAGATACATGAAACATGCAGTTACAACATATCAAAAATTCAATAGAAACCAACGGTTAAAAATCTATTTACAGACATATTGATTTCTGCTACGTTTTCAGCCATATAGGGTTTCCAGGTATGATGTTTTATGACTTACCCTAAGAACAACTATGAACAACCATGATAATTGAAAAGCTGAAATAACCAAAATCAAGTTGATAAAGCAAGAATAAACTTGCCTCTTGATGAAGATAAAACAAGAACCAATCGAGAAGAACAATCAACGAGCAATCCAAAATCAAATCAGCTACAACCCTAGTCCCTTTCACTCGGCTGCTCCCTTTCTCAATTTCTAATCTCCTAATATATTTGTGAAACTAGGTTTATACGCTTTTCTTAAAAACCTAGTTAGCGATATTATAACCCCAGACTACATATTATGTTAAGGGCAACCTATCTAGCCAATAATACACATTATATCTTACACTCTATAGCACATCTCTACAAATTATGGATTTTAGCTAGTAATTCATAATAATTGACTAACGGGGTATTACACTCTTATCAAGTAAACATACTTCGTTATTGTATTGTATCGATCTCGTATCCATATACGATCACACGAAGTGTGAACCGATTAGTTGCATTGTCTCGACTCATTCCATAGACAATCACTTTCGGAGATAGGACATATAGGTAGGAGAAGTTTTAGCTTGAGGTATATTTGGGTACCCTCACCTTTTGAATTGGTATCAGAGCAGGCAAACACGAAAATATCTAACAATCTGTGTTTGGTGCGATCCAACCTATAAGATATGAGTCAAAATAAGAAAAGCAAGGCTAAACTTATGAAGAACTCAGTTAACGTATGTCAAGATAATGAGAATAAGATCTCAGAAAAGGTCAATGGAAATTGGTCTCGAAAGTCTTTTCGAAAATCAAAGAAAAATTATATGAGTAATGACTTGATTGGGAGTCAGGTTACTGATCAGAAAAGAATGAGTTTGAAACTCAAGAAACATGTTTTGGATCCGACTCCAATTCCTAGTGAAAAATCGTCTGAAAAGAGATTCGATTCACTAGCCCGCCCAAGTTCTGAATTTCGAAAGATGTTGGAAATGTTTTTCAAACATGTTGAAAAATATTCAGAAAAGGGAAAGACCATTGACAGTCTAGATGATGTCACAAAACTTATTGTTCAACTAACTGTAAGAATATGTGAAGGAAAGCGAGAAACTCTCAGTCTTCAAAATATTCTGGCAGATTATATGGAACAAAAACTGGCCTTGTGCAAGGAAGTTCATCAACAGACTACAGAGTGTGAAATTCTTACTCAATCGCTGGAATATTCACAGTTACGGAATAAGGTCCTTATTGAGAAACTTCTTACTGTAACATGTCAAGAGGTATATCTAAACAGATGTTTAGAAAAAGATTCCCAACAAGGAATGAATACCTTAAGAGGACATATAGAATGCCTTGAACATGAGACATTAGCATACTGCCGACTGGCAGATCTAGATCATACGGGTTCAAGTTCAAAGAACAGACCATCCTGGGCACAAGATGTAATCGAGGATATTGCATCTCGCAATTTTCATAACAAAGAGGATGGGTTCAAAACCCACGAAAAGGAACATGATGATGTTTAAGAAGGGAGAAGATCTCCTCAAGAGGTATTTGATGAGGAATATCCTCATCCAGTGCTTAACCGCATTGGATTGTGCATCCTTACAATGCCCAATCTTCGGATATAAGGGAGCACATGTATCCGGGCCATCTGTATCCTGTCAATAATCTCTTATTCAACATAGAGAGTCTATACAATCTTCATATAGATATAATTTTATGTCTCTATGTGAAGAAAAGTTGTACTGCAAACAACTTGTGTAAAACAGGATAAGTTTCCTAGCTAAAAGTATCTCTTGATACTGATCTAGAAAGATAATTTAATTTCGAAGAAAGTTGAGATTGTGTAACACATTAGATGCGAAAATCCTTTCAAATCTTGTCAGAATTATTTATTTAAGGCTGATATCTATGTTTGGTATGTGTTAAAGGTATTTCAAGTATATGTACTCATCATGTCTAAGAACGTATACTAAAGGATGAATTCTCAAATCAGATCTCAAGCAAAACTCCTGAAAGCCTTGAGTGGAATGACTTATAAGGAAATTTTTCATCTTGATGATACCTTCAAGAAATCTGGTTGTGAAAATGTCGAAAAAGAAAAAGAAGATGTAACTTATCTCCTTGTCCAAAATAGTTTGGATGCTAAGGTTGATGTTATCAATCTACGGCAAGTCCTCCTCAGTACCATCGAAACTCTTCATAGACAGGCAGCACTACTAAGAACTAATATCCGTAACCAAAGAAAGCTAATTAAACTTGGAATCGGTAACAGGGAGTATGCTCAAAATATTAATCGGAAGGTTAATGCTTTAGCCTGTGAACATAATCAAGGTACTGTGTGCAGAATCCGAGTTATCAGTCGAGATGTTGTTGATGAAGATCCTGAAAAATTTGAGGAAATTGAAGATGATCTTTGAAAAATCTGCTGAAAAATAGGCTTTAGTATTTGATTATTTCAATTAAGTTTATTATGAATAAAACTATCATGAATAAAATTATTTGATTTATAATTTTTCTTGTGATAGTTTTTGATTTACATAGCCTGTGCTTGAATGCTTTATGATTATTGCTATGTATGTTTATGGGATGTTTGATCTCGGTTTTATTACCTTGATATTCGATATCATAATGTTGTGAACCCTTATGGTTTGGGTGACTTTTTGATTTAGCAGGATTAAGTTCTAGCCCATGTTGGTAGGCTTTATCAAAGGATCATGAGGGATTCTGATAGAAACAATATGTGAAAAAGTAAAAATATGTTGAATCGGTTTTGGTTTAGCATAAAAGCATATGTGTTTCAAGGGTTTTCAACTTTTGCTTGCAATAGTTAAAAACTGGTTTTCAACCTTTCTCTGGTAAAGGTTGGTTGTTGTTATTCTTTTGTTTTGCATAAGGATGGCAACATAATGATATTTCGATATCAATTCTCCCTGGAAGAAGATGCAAACATGTTGGAGATGAGGATGTAAAATTTCAGGTAACAATCTTGTTAGTTAATTGTTTTCCTTTTTAAGAAAAGCTTGATTTTTATTTCATATATTTATTGCTTTTGCTTAACAAAATTTCGGTACAATTGATGTTTTATTCCATGATGTGTGTATGGATGTGTGTGTGATTCAATTGTTTACGGTTAAGAAAAACTATTGTTATCTTGCCTTATTGTATGGTATCAATTGTTTAGGCTTACAAATTTCGGTGCAATTGCGGTGCTATAATGTCTATGTTGTTTCAATTGCTTCTGGTTGAGGTGAATGATTATGCAAGTTGATTTATTTGGTTTGTATGAATTGTTTATGGCTTAACGAAAGAAAAGGTTTACGGGATGAGTTGTTTAGTCCAATTTGATTCCAGATAAGAGAAACTAAGTCAATTCTGATCTTAGTTAGACTTATCAAAGTAGAGGTTTCGGTTATTCAAGTCTAATCGAATGCCTTAACAAGAAATACTAGTTAACTAACCTAGTACTTGTCTTGTTTAAAAGTTAAAGGTCTAAGTTATATGGATAATTAGAAACGATGAGAAAAATAGAGTTATCTTTATTTTGGTCTTATCGAACAAGCGATTGTATTTGTACAATCGGTTTAGCAAAGGAACTAAGGTGCTTAGTTGATTTTTGGTTTGCTAAAATATTAGGGAAAATTGCTTCGGAGAACTGTTTCCTTGATAACATATCAAAACAAATTACTTTGTAGTTTCGGTTTTGATATTGGTTATCAGAAATGGTGTGTGGAACCCTCGTGCTTAACTCTATAGGTTGCAAGTCTATTTTGAGATTTGTAAGATTCTTTTTGGTTTGTCCTTTATTTTTTTCGTTTCTTTGTCATTTTGTGACCAAAAGGGGGAGAAATATATGGAGTAAACAAGTGATACTAGCATTGATTTTATATTGATTGGTATCACTAAAGGAAAAGAATATTGGTGCTTAAACGTTTATCTAACGAAAGAGTGAAAGCATAGACTAAGGGGGAGTAACATATCATTACAAAGGAATAAAAAAGACGTGTGGATTGATAAATTATACCTATCTTACCTTTAGGGGGAGTAATATTCTTTATTATTATAATGTCAACAGCGGAATTTAAGGATTGAATGTATACAGGTTATTGTGTTGTTGAATTCGGGAATCAAACGTATGTGTAATGAATTCTTGTAATTTGTTTATCCATATGATGTAAGAGTTTTGTCACTAAAATTGACAAAGGGGGAGATTGTTAGAGCATAACTCGGTTGAACCCACCAAGCATTGGTATGTCAAGTTTGGTTGTCATATTTAGTGAATCAAAACTCATTTAAAATCACTAAAATTGGACAAAGAGCATGAAGTTTAGGGCGTCTCCCAACAGGAAGAAAGATTGTTAAACAAAGGAATAAAAAAAGCACTAGCCCCGTACGATCAAACACAGCGGTTACTAACCTCAAAGTTCGAGGGCGGAAGAGACTGCATGGAACAAGAGCTCAACGACCATTTCCCAAGGAAAGGTCGGTCTCAAACACGCAAAAACTTCTTCATGCTTCATGGTATCTTGTATTGAATCCAAGTAGGTACTGCTTTACCCAGTGGATCGTTATTGTGCTGTTGACTGGGTTATTGCAGCCCCGAGGGAGATCTTGAGAAGCAGATCGTGCAATTAGGAGGCCGGAAGGCCTTTGTCATTTTGTGACCTTTATTAAAAAAGGGGAGAAATATTGGTAAAGGAAAAGAATATTGGTGCTTGTTAGCGGGAATACTTCACCTAACGAAAGAGTCATAGATAAGGGGAGTAACTACTATCCTCATTACAAAGGAATAAAAAAATGTGTGTGTGTAGCAGGAACAAGCATTTGCGAGGATACCAACTAAAATTGATATGAATGACTACCTCAAGTGAAACTATCAATTAAATGTGTATTCACTCAGCTTGGTCATTTCTGTATGTCACCATCTCATACCTACCACACAATAGTGTAACCATTATTCTCAGGGACTTAATATTTAGTGGATACTCCTCACTTAATTCACCAAGAATGGAGCTAAAATCAAAACTCATTTAAAAATATTCTTTATTATTATAATGTCAACGGTACACCCATCATGCCGGTAATTTAAGGATTGAATGTCAGTTATTGTCTTTGTCCACAAGCCATGAATTCGGGAATCAAACGTATGTGTAATGAATTCTTGTAATTTGTTTATCCATATGATGTAAGAGTTTTGTCACTAAAATTGACAAAGGGGGAGATTGTTAGAGCATAACTCGGTTGAACCCACCAAGCATTGGTATGTCAAGTTTGGTTGTCATATTTAGTGAATCAAAACTCATTTAAAAAGTCGCTTGATTATGTACTAGAGTCAACTTCGTATAGGTTAGGATATGAGACATTACAAGTATTGCGAAGACTTGAAGAAGTGAAGAAGTGAGAAGCTACAACGACAACATCATCCTTCCACTTGAGGTTAGTGATATTTGACTTGAACTGTTTCATCCCTAACGTATCTTTCAAGTAGTGCATATTGAAAACAAAATTGCGAAGCATGAACACTCTAGATAGACATAGTATTAAGGAATACAATATGAGGTTTATTGCTTAACCATTAAACTTTGTAGATAAGACATCGACATAATCGTTTAAATGATATTGTATGGGTATGAGGTGAGGATTTCATCCTAGGAAATAATGTTTTACATGTGTTTTAAGGAAGTAAATTCATGAACTTGTTTTGTGAATCGGAAAGGAAATCACCAGGCGTTATTGGTATTGTTATTCATTACATATCTTGTAAACAACCAATATGTGTGATTAGTATAACCGCTCATGACTTGTTTGTGTTCTTGGAAAAACTATTCACAAAGGCCTGACTTATATATTGCTATGACTTTTATTAATGAAACCGATCTTAAGTAATTAATCACCTGAGATGGTATGATCGAGTTTGTGATTTTGTGTAAGACCGACTCTGGGTAAAGGGGAACCGAACCTAGTAAGAGGTGCAACACATCACAAAGGGGAATCGGTCCTTTTATGAGGTGCATCATGTTTTAGCAAAAATGGGAACCGATCCTATGGACATGTGCAACACGTTTTTAGGCAAAGGGGAACCGATCCTATGGACATGTGCAACACATTCAAGTTAGATACCATATATATGTGGGGAACCGATTCTAGTACCTAGTCAACCGAATTTTGGGAAGCTAGTGTGACTATGCACAGTACTCACATGGAGGTAGAACCGAAACTTGTTTTGGTAGAACCGTTAAACCCATGATTGGTGATTGAGTGTTCTTGATCAATCACATAGTTCTTGAAAGTCGGATGAACCAATTCTAAACTTGTTTGAAAGTGTGGCAAATCGGTTTCAAGATTGTAAGTATGAAATAGGACTTACAGAGTAAGGATGTCAACATACTTTGAACATGTGCAGTAACGCTTATCTTTAATTGTTCAAAGTTATTCCTTCATAGCTAAAAGAAGAAAATCCCAGGATCGAAACATAAATAAGTTAAGAATCTTTTAATTAAGGTTTTTAATTTTATTTTAGGAAACGAGAATTAGTAATGTGCATTTACTAGTTGAAGATTTTCCAAAGAGATTTTCGGTTATTATTTTGGACAGAGCATTTCCAAGCATTATGGAAATCGAATTTAGAATATATTGCATATCTTGAGAATATTTTCGGTTTTGGAAATTCCTTGGTGTCCAAACTTCCTTGTCTATAAATACTTGAAGTTTGCATTTCTAGCAAACTAATCCTTCGTGACAGCAAACTTCCTCGGTTGTGTTGTTATTGGTGAAGCCGCATATTCGGAGAGGAGAGTAACCTAATTAGGCGAAATCTCTTATCTTTAATTGTTCAAAGTTATTCCTTAATAGCTAAAACAAGAAAATCCCAGGATCGAAACATAAATAAGTTAAGAATCTTTTATTTAAGGTTTTTAATTTTATTTTAGGAAACGAGAATTAGTAATGTGCATTTACTAGTTGAAGATTTTCCAAAGAGATTTTCGGTTATTATTTTGGACAGAGCATTTCCAAGAATTATGGAAACCGAATTTGGAATATATTGCATATCTTGAGAATATTTTCGGTTTTGGAAATTCCTTGGTGTCCAAACTTCCTTGTCTATAAATACTTGAAGTTTGCATTTCTAGCAAACTAATCCTTCGTGACAGCAAACTTCCTCGGTTGTGTTGTTACTGGTGAAGCCGCCTATTCGGAGAGGGGAGTAACCTAATTAGGCGAAATCTCTTACGGCCGCTCAGTTTAAAGTCTTCTTTGGGATTGAGAAGCTCTATTAGTACCGTTGGTGGGAAACTAGATAATTGCGGTTTATCTTGTGTTTTCGATTGATTTGATTGACTAGTGGTTGTTTAACTTTGATTGCACCTAGTTTGTTTATGCTTGAGAATCTTATAATCTGATATAAGATTCACTCAAACTAGATCTAAGTTTCGACAGGGATCTTTAGATTGTTTGTAGATCTAAAGACGTATTTTGATAATCCATTGTTAACAGACTCCGTTCTGTGCGTGATTGATCACAAGAGATTCAAGTTGTTGTGTGCAGGCGTTTATTGAAGATCTAAGAAGATATGAAGACAAAGAAGATATTGAAGATTTCTGATTTTGGGTTCATAATCTTTGGTGTGCACAATACTTGTTTCGGTATAGAGGATCCAACTATAATCGGTTTATCCTTGTGGTAGATTGGATTGATTAGTTGTGTAGATCGGCATCAATACAATTCTTTGTGATTAAAAGTATTGATTGCAAAATTTTAACAGTTACCTTTGGTAGTTGAGAATAAGATAGATCTAAGAACCTGACGAAGGAGTTTATTGAGATAAACATAAGAGCCTTTGTCGAACTCACATCACTTGGTTGAAGAGAGTTGCTACCAAACAGATTTGTTGTTCCTTTACTGTTTGGAATACGAACCAAAGGAATTGTTCCAAGTACGTGACTTATTCATAAGTTGGAGGCGTGGGAATACATACGGAACTAGGTGAACTATAGGTTTAGTTGCTTTGTCTCAACTATACGAAGTTGGTTTAATTTTGTGTAGCGGCTTAATCCTGAGAGTATTCAATTCTGGACAAGGTCCCGGGATTTTTCTACATTTGCGTTATCCTCGTTAACAAAATCTTGTTGTGTCATTTACTTTTATTTTCCGCAATTATAATTGTTTGTTATTATAATTTAAAGTAAATTACACAAATATTAATTCATATTTACTTGATAGTAATCCTATTGTGTTTGGTTAAGTCCGAACCTCTTATCAAGTAAACATACTTCGTTGTTGTATTGTCTCGATCTCGTATCCATAGACGATCACACGAAGTGTGAACCGATTAGTTGCATTGTCTCGACTCAGTCCATGGACAATCACTTTCGGAGAAAGGACTTATAAGTAGGAAATTTTTAGCTTGAGGTATATTTGGGTACCCTCGTCTTTTCACAAACCCTATGAATCTACAAGCTTATTAGGTCAAGTTAAAACCCTTAAATTTGTCCTAATACAGAAACGAAGTGAACTTGCCTCAATTCCAAGCAATAGTAGCCAAACTGCTCAACAATCATCTCAAAAAGCAATCACTTTACTGTACTGAATCCTATAATACAAAAGTAATCACCAAACAATTATATGGTTTCAAAGAAAACAATAATAAGAAATCTAGAAAAGGACAAACCAAATAAACCCCTTACCACCACCAGATACGAACTAATCCTTCTTTTCTCCAAATCCTTATTAGGTTTGTTATGTACTAGAGACGCCTAATTCTCATTATTCCCTTTCTATAGAATATTTATTTTATATGTTTTCAACCCTATTCCCACGATTAGGGAGTTCAAGTAAATGTCAAAATCCTAATCAGTTATTTAAGGGACGACTAGAAGAATCCTTTAATTCTCTAAGGGCTACCTTGCCATCTGAAAACAATTTATTTATAGCTAGGTAAAAATGGATGGATATTATAATATCAATAGATTTTGCACGTTTTTGACTCAACATTTACTATCTCTTTTTCTTTGGGGTTGAGCCTTGCCAGATAAGGATGGTTGATCAGACTCTCCGGGATTGAGTGTTCTGATAAGCCGAGATAACTTCACTCATAAACCACATTTTCTTGTCCTTGTTGGATCTAAATTGAGCTTAAAAGGGCATTCGTTATTCTTTGTATGATGAAGTCCCTTCTTCCTTGGGGTTTTCGCTTTGTATTGATGAATCTTGTACTTCCCACTACAGTAGCAAACCATTTGAAAGTTGGTCCATATAACTTGATTATTCTGAACTATGGTACACATCTTTTCAACCCTTATTCTTGAGCCCACTTCTTTGTATCGTTTATATCTTCACATTCAAAGTTTTTGGCATAGTGATCATTTATGTCCTCACTCAAAAATTGAACGGCTCTGAGTTGATTTTCCATTATAGTGTAGGGTACAAGCTAGAACTACAAAAAAGAAAATATAGAACAACATTAGTCAAACAAAAATTCCAAAAAAGCTACATACGACTAGTTGACCAATCAAAAACCCAACCGTAGGTACCACTTACGGCTATCTGTCCTAGCCATAAGAAGTTCTGAATACAGAGTATGACTAGGTGAATTAGTTTAGGGAAATGTAACCAAGCCATAGTTTACTCTTCGTCTAGGTAATCCAGCCGTAGCAGACAACATTAAAAAACATTTAACTTTCTCATGCACTTACGACTGCCTTTAGGTGGGTAACGACCTGGTCATAGAAATGTTTACAACTAAGAATTTTTCATATCCTATCCGTAACTCACCCATTAAGACCATGTGTTTTTCTTTTTCCAAACGTATGTTTGTGCTTACCTCTAGGAGTTCATGATGTTCTGTCCGTAAACCATGGTTACGGTTAGGAATCCTTAATTTCCTAGTCGTATATAGGCTTATTACAACTGAAATTTTGGGTTTTTCAGAATGGAAAAAAATCAAACCTTTTACGTACTATATATGTGCGATTAAAAGCAAAAAAAAAATGTTACTGGGTTAAGTTAGAGGTATACCTCACTATGTTGGTCCTTTGTTTCATTATATTCTTCATAGCGTGGTCCTTCAAAATCATAATAAGGTTCATAAGACAGTTGGGTTAAAAATTTCTTGATTGTGAAAAAATCATCCATAGTGAGATCATTGTTGAGGAGTATGAATATATTATCAGATTTTGAAGATAAGGAATAACCCACCTCATAAATCTTGTTAGAATAACTCATTTTGAGAAATTTTCTCAAAATTTTCTCCTTCTACTACTTTTCCCTCTAAAAACAAAAACATTTTTTCTTTTATTTTCAAGCACTAACTATAAACAAAATCATTAAGCTAATCCAATCACTAAACTTAATTAGTTTAGTTAATCAACTTTATTAACACAAATTAAATCGGGGGTATATTAGTTATTATCAAAATTAATAGGATAAGAGATTTTGAAGATTACTATTTCATGGCCTTTCTTGTGTCATTATTAAGCCCTCAATCGTACCCCACTGCACCCCCAATAATAAGTTTCATAATAAACTTGTCACCCGGCCAAGAAGTTTGGTTTTCCGTCCAAAACCAAAACTAAGTTAGCTTTAGCTCAAACTTACCCATCCAAAAACTCGTGATGCTTCACTTTTATCGCTCTCGTCGAAGTTGGGATCTCTAAATCTTCTTGTTTGGTTTCACAAGAACTCGATTTCAAGTCATAATTTCTGGTTTTTAGGTATCTTTTCTCTCCACTCTTTCTCCCGTATTTTAGTTTTTGATTTTTTGCAATTTGGGTCTTAGGTTTAATTTTAAGTATTAAGAACGCATAATTCTACTATTATGGAACCATGTTTGGAATGAATGATGGGAAAGAAATCATGAGAATGAGATATGGAGGTGGTGGTGGATGATGAGAAAGAATCAAACATTGGGATTATATTGGTATGAATGAAGCATATGAATTACAGGTACTCCCTTCGCTTAAAAGTTTTTTTTTTTATCATTTATGATATCATTTGCCATTATATGTTGTAATTTTTTTTGAACTTCACTTTTTTTATCATTTGGGAATGTTTCAAACATCAAAAGAGTGAAATTCAGAATTTTTGTTTTTTCGACTCAGGGTAGGTTGACCAACCACTTCGGAAACCATGTATATCTGAGTTTCTGAAATATAGGGATGGTTGGCGAACCAAACCAATTTAACTATATGATGGGGATGGTTATGTTTTGATGTATAAATTTTGTTGCCATATTTTAGCTCCAAACCTCGAAACTTGATGATTAGATTAATAGAGTCAACTTCGTTAGGTAGGAATAGGAACATTAGAAATGTTTAGACAAACTCATGTTACTCTGAAAAACCTGAAGATGTATCGGGATCCACGTACACATCATCCTTCTTTTTGAGGTTATTAATACAGACTTGACTTGTTTTCATTTTTATTTACGTTTTTTTCAAGTCGTTTAGATTGAAAACATAACATAAGAAGTATATTTATGTCTCTATTATTGGTGACTTAATCATTCCATTATGATCAAAGTATTAAGGAAGTTGTGTTATACAACTTTGATATATTGGGTTACGAAGTATAACGTTTATCTTTTTGGACTTTGTAAATGTGACATAACACTATGTTTGTAACTCGTTACTGGCTAATGTGTTGAACTTGGTTGATTATGTACCTAGAAAGCTATGTTTAACTACATGAGTTTAAGGAAGTAGACTTGCGAAACAAGTTTCGTAGTTGAAAGGAATCAAAGGTGAAAATATGGGGGTACCAAAATACACCACTAACTTTTTCTTAGGCAACCTGTATGGACTAAACTCAATTACAATTCCGAGAGTTAGAACTTAATGAATCTCAATCAGGAATTATAGGAAGAGCTTATATATATTTCTATCACAATCAAAATGTAAACAAAGACAAGTCCGTGAACCTGATTATTCAGTGGGAGTACTGGGACGATTCCAAATATCAATATCCAAGATCAACCAAGTCGTAACAATTGCGATGGGCTTATCTACTTGTATTGATTTACGTACAACCTATGATATTTAAATTACAAAGATAAACAATATAATATGGAAAAAGAAATAACACAGACACCAGAAATTTTGTTAAAGAGGAAACCGCAAATGCAGAAAAACCCCGAGACCTTGTCCATATTTGAACACCAAACTGTATTAAGCCGCTACTGACATTAGCCTACCATCAAAACTTCAGACTGGAAAGTAGTTGAGACCCTAATCTACCGTCACTGCGATTCGGTTACAGTTGCGCTCCTTATGCCTCTTAAATCCCGCAAGACTCCGCGCAATTGATTCCGTTAGCTGGCGTCCTTTACATCCTAACTCAATTGAAGACTTTAAACCAATCTACCTCCCACAGATAAGCCTATATGTGATTTCCTTTCTGATCAAAGATCAAGGTGATATAGGAAATCTATTGCAATAGACAAAATCTAAAAAACCTCAAAATCCGGCCTTATGACTTTCGAAGAGCAACCTAGATTATTATTCACCTCACAAATAGATACTTGTGGAATCACAAAGTCCGAGACAAAGAAACTTTGTGATATATATATATATATCTTGCATGTTGGAGCTAAAGGATCAACAATCAAAGCAAGATCAGGATACACGAACTATCAAGATAAAGATAGTTAGACATGGCTTTACGAATCCCTGGGTGAAGTCTTTTTAGTCGTTGAACCTAAAAAGGTTTAAAGGAGAGGACGACTCTAGTTTACAACTAGGACACACAAGAATAGTATCAGGGATTCATAGATCCCAGTTGTTTGAGGTTTTCCTTGTATAAACTTTCAAGGTCAAGGTTGCTTTGGAATCAAGCAATCAATAATCACCGTTAGATGAAAAACTTGACTTGAGATTAATATAACATAATATACTATGTGGTTAGGATGAACCGTAACCGAACCGTGTACAATGACTTGTTCACGAAAGGTTAGCCGAAACTAGCCAATCGAACAATAAGCTTAACCATTTTCATATAACACTTTAAGACTTTAATCTTGAGTCACACATGTGATCAAACATGTCTACATAGTGTTTTTAGAGAGTTGTTCAAATGTAGATTATATCATAGAAATAATTCTGATGCATCTGAAAATAATCGACAGGGTAAGTACGTGTACTGTATTCCTGTTCGTGACTATTTTTGTACCGGTACGTGTACTAGGTACATGTATTGCGGCTCCGGAAATAGTTGTCCCAATATGTGAACTGGTATGCATACTGTCATGTATCCAGATTTACAGTAATTTAATATCTCTCTAATAATCAATTCGAAACATTCCCGAATAAAATCAATGACACATATCACTGTTCCAGGCTATTTTCAAATGATTAAATCTTGAATCATAATTTAGGTCATAAAAATAAATTGTTCTTAACCAAATTCATCAAGTACGAACAAATATTCTTAAGCTTAGTTAGCATATTTCGAGAACGAATAACAAGATAAACTTGACTCGAAATTTCTGTTATGCATGTAACGTCTAATTTAGTCATGCGACATTGTCCCATAGATATAAAGGTGGAAACTTGAGTAATAGGTGGTTCGATCTTCACTTACCGTTTGTTGAAGAAGTTCTCTAAAAGCTTCGGTTAATCTTCGCCTTCAAACGGTAGAATGCGACGATATCTGGTACTCAACTACACACTTATATCCTAATCAGATACTTGACTAAATATAAACTAGAAATCAAGATATAGTTTTGATCAACTAAATTTAACAACAAGCTTGAGATAGCAACACTTGTGAGTTCGACTAAGCAATGCTCTAACAAAAGGGTCTATTTTAAGATCTATACCTTAAACAAGGATCTATTCTAGGACCGGTCATAGGGATCTATAACAGGATCGACTTACTTGGGGATCTATATCAGGACCGATCCCTTGTGTTAACCAAGTAAACCTTTTTCCGAACGGGCTATAAACTTAGGGTTTGGATAGCTATTGGAAATACAGTTTGGTTAATATGGAAAGTTCACAACGTCAAAATAATATTTTGAAATGTGCTAAAATCTTATTACTTAATGTTCAAGTATTTTCCTTGATTCTCAAGGTGAGATCTCAAACCGAAATATTCCATAATATCTTCTTTGATATTTGGAATTGTTAGAGCATTGCTCGGTCGAACTCGCATGCGTTGCTATCTCAAGTATGTTTGTCAATGTTAGTGATCAAAACCATAAGTCTTGATTTATAGCCTATTATAGCTAAAGGTCTCGTACTAGGATATAAAGTGTAGTTGAGCTCAAGACTCCATGGAAATCATCATACAAGACGAAGGACTACTCAAGGAACTGGTGGAACTTCATCGACTAAAAGGTATGTGGAGACTTGAACTTATCTGTCACTCAAAAGTCTATTTACTCCATCTCCTATTCTTGAGACAAAAGTCGTACACATTTGCTATTTCGAGTCGAGTTTAACTCGCCTATCTATTTCTCGAAATATGTGTTGGTAAGCTTTCGCTTTAGACAAATTCATCTTTACCTAGTGACGAATGTCATGTTATGTTTCAATCACTTTGAAAATGGTCTGTGAATAACGACTATATAACATCCTCCGAGAATGTTTCAATGATTGAAATGAGAGTTTAGATTACATACCCTTTTGTAAGATATAAGCATTGTTGTGGAAACACATATATGTATAAGTCCTTATTCCTTGAACCAAAGTTTGCGAACTTTGTTGATCAAGAGAAACGAAATGTGGCGTGAGCCAAGTCCGCGAACAGGCGGAAGTTCTCGACACGAGAATTTCTGCTGGAGTTTGTGAACTCCTTCCGTGAGCTTAAGTCCGCGAACCCAGTCCGCGAACTTGAGTAGGTTATATCTAAAATCGGTTGTTCTTGAACTCATGTTTATATAAACTAAGGAATGCTTTTGCAAACCGTGGCTATAAAGTTCATGAACCGATTAGAGTGAATCAGACCGTTTTTGCTTCGATTGTGTCTTGTGTAGTTACATAAGATCTAAGCTATTGAACAACTCTCTAACTAGTTCATTTGAACTAGTTATGGTGAAGAAGAATATGGTTGATATGAAATTGGTCATATGGCTAACCATTTGGTTAACTATTGTTGAACCAACAAATGTCAATGTTTGGGAACGGTTACATAAACCCAAATTTGGACATTTCATTTGTGTGTAACAAGCTAAGGTTTCGATCCAACGGTTGAGAAATATTAGCTTGAATCTAATTAGGTTTTCATCTAACGGTGAATATTGAATGCTTTGTTACCAAGCTAACATTGATTGCAAACCCTGATTTGAAAGACTATATAAGGGAGAACTCTAGCAATCGGGAAACCTAATCCCCACACCTTACGTGTGATACTAGTTGCATAAGCTAGAGTCGATTCTCCTTTAACCTTGGGTTTTCTTCTCTAAACCAGGTTAACGACTTAAAAACTTCATTGGGATTGTGATGCCAGACCGATACTACTTTTCTTGTAGTTGTGTGATCTGATCTTGTTGTTTCTATCGTACGAGTACAATTGGAATAATTGGCTTGAGATTTATATCTCCGATAGGCAAGATAGAAAAGAAATCACAAACACTTCGTCTCATCGTTTGTGATTCCGTAGTACCTTTTTTCGATGCGTCGATTAAGATTATTGTGAGGTGATTGATAATACTATGTTGTTCTTCGGGAATATAAGTCCGAGTTATCAATTAGTTCCTGTTCACTGATAGGTGTTGTAAACACCTCGATTATATCTAAAGTTTATGCTTTCTTTGTTATGTTTTCTTGCGAATTATGTATTATTACGTTTGTTTTGAATCTTACAGGTGTTTTGGAGTCATTTGGAGCGTAAAAGGCAAAAAGATCAATTCACATGAGATATTTATATTTGGAGCGGGCTAAGGTGCGCGAGAAGGAGGTGAAGAATGAAATGTCGGTTACTCAGAACTGGCAACTGAACTGAGAATTGGGCTGTCGGTACTCTGAAACCGACAAGCCAAACAACTTCATGGTAGCCCTTATCCGAGTCCTGTGTGCCAATATCAATCTGGGTTATTACCCGATACCTGAAATTCAGAGAAGGGTCGTTTCTCTTATCATTTATTCCCCCTGTTGTCTGCAATTGAGAGAAATTACGGCGACACCATGAAATTGAGAGAAGGAAAGATTCAGAGGCGAAATTGGTGATAAAAAGAGCATATTGGTTGCATATTAAGAAGAGGATTTGAAGGATTCGATGTAAGAAATGTGTTGTTGTTATCATGAATGGCAGTGGGTGTTCATCATAAGAATTAGGGTTCAAAACTCTGAATTGATTGATGCCGTGAAAGAATGGTGGATTAAAGAAGTGATTAGAGATCTTGTTTGATCAAGAAAAGTGGGTCATTTCAGATTTGAAGCTTCCAGCGAGTAGAAAGGGTCTTGGTTGAATCGAAGTCGGATGAGAGATTTGTTGGTTCTGTGAGTTGTTGCCGGTAGATGGAGATTGATTGAGTAGAAGACGAGATTAGGTGTTGTTTCCATGGTTCCAATTTGAACAGGGAAGGAAGATTTGAATTTGAATTTGAGAATTGTGATGAATTTTTAATATGAAGCTGTAAAGGAAGAGATTCAGTCTTTAGTGAAGCAGAAATAATGGGGATTGATTAGGTGTTGCAGCTACAGATGATAGGGAATTGCAAGTGGTTTTGGTGATGGCATTGAACTGATAGTGAAAGCAGATGGATGAAGGAAGCAGCGTCAGATGCCAATGGAGACAGTTCTGGTGCTCAGATTGCAGAGATTGAAGTAGGCAGTGATGTTGAATGTATTGCAGCTGCAGCTGAGTGCTTGAGAATTAAGCAAGAACTGCGAGATGTTTGTGTGGCAGAAGTTGCAGCTGGAGTCTCTAAGCAAGGTCTGGTACTGAAATTGATAGTGGTTAGATGAAGCTGAGATGGTTTTGTGCCTTGTGTTAGTGATTGCAGCAAGTTGTTGCTATGCATTAGTCTGGTGGTGGATTTGAGAAGATAATGAGCTAAAATGGCAGAGGAGAAGATGTTATTGCAGTGGTGATATGAATGGCTGTTGGAGGTGTTGATTGCCAAGGAGTCTGTGAGCATTTGGAGATGGTCTTAATGCTGGAGTTGAATCAATTGCAGGTACAAGACAGTGAAGGTGGTGCTACTGCCACTGAAGTTGCAGGAATGAAGGGAGTTGATGCAGTCGAGATGGAGTGAGAGTACGTCGCTACGAGGGAATGGAATAGTAACTTTGTTGGCTGGTGTTTGAAATGGAGTTAATGGAGAAGAACATGCTCTGTAAGGGGAATGTGCTGTTGGAAGTTGAGGCTGGATTCGGCAATGGAACTGGCTGTGGCGATATATGATGGAAGGGTGTTGCTTGCAGGTTACATTGCAGCTGATAGATGCATGTGTAAGAAACTGCAGGGAAAGATATCGAATTCAGAGACGGTCATGAAGTTGGAGGCAGTGATGGCAAGAGTTCTGGTTTTACTGTTTGTTGTTGGTGATGAGGATCGTTTGTGGTTTCGGCATTAAGGGTTGCAGTTTAATAAGGATGATGCTTTTGGAAGGATGGGCCTGTTGTGATGCCATATATTACATGGAATGGTACTGGGATGGAGTTGCATTTATTCTTTGTTATTCGGAAGAAGAACTCGAAGATAATGAAATATGGGTTCGCAATGTGGCGATGAACCGAGATTGGAAGGATGCGAGAGATTAAGGAGTTCCAAGAGAGCCATCATGACCTGGCGGTGAAGCACAATGATGAAAAAGCACAACTTAAGGCATGTGCAAGATGGCATTGGCCTAGCTGAGTTAGCCTCTGACTCGGGCATTATTTATCATCTGACTAGCAGCTGACTCCTATGACTGAGTTGACCAGATGACTCGGCTCTGACTCACCGATTCGCCTTGACTCGGTTGACCTGACCGAGTTTACTCGTTGATGGTGTGATAGGTTGATTTTGCCGGTCACCTGAGATACTTTCCCGGCCAACTTCCGACCGGCGATACCAGTTTTTCCAGCGACATATTTTTGGGCAGAGTTTTCACACGGGTACTTTTCACACATGGGCTTGGTGGACTAATTGGAGATGGGTTTTGAGAAGACCTAAATTTGGAAAGAGTATCCTTTTGGAATGGGAGAAGCATATAAATAGAAAAGTCTTTCTCTAAACCTAGATATCTCCATTAGGGAGGCTTCTACTTGTTTTCTAGGGTTTCACATGATAGATTCTTCTAAACTCTTTGTGATGATTTCCAAAAACCCAAGTAGTTGATTTATTTTTTTTGGTTAAAGATGTAGTTGGATTTTGCAACCAAGTTATGATTTTTATGAATTAGTTTTCTCTCAATATTATCGTTTGATTTCTACGGGATTATAATAATTGCATGATTTATGTATTGCAATATGATTGAATGTTTGTTTAGTTAAGTCTAGAATTGATTGAACTCACATCCATATCTATAGCTAATTTATGGTTCATCATCGAGCGATAACCTTGAATACAAGTAGCATGATATGATTATGGTTTGTAGTGATACATCCTTGTAGTCATATGTAGAAATTGACCTTTGTTCGAATTGTGTGCGCAATGTATTACAATTGTATTGATTAGCCTATTTCTAAAACTTAATGCTCCTAGGAATTGAACTTAATTAGCGCAAGGCGTTAAGTTATTCTTTAGGAAGAATTCACATACGCAGCTCTAATGTGTGTGTTGATGACTTAGGAAATTTATGAAGTATTCTTGCAATAAGATATTCTAGGGCTTTTGATGATAGCGAGATTAAATACGAATTCTAATCATACATTCAAAACTTGTTTACAATTGAAGATGAAACCTTTATCCAATATTTTCACAACCTTGATTTGCGTGTTTTGCCTTTATTTTATTTTTGTTTATAAAAATCAGAAAACCCCCTTGTTACTTTTAGGAAACCGAAACATATTGAAAACCAAGACCTCTCTGTGGGAACGATCCTTTCTTGCCCTTGCTTCATTATATATTTTGAGTAGTAAGAAAGTGTAATTTATTTTTGACGCCTACGACAGCGATCATTCACCTTGATTTATCAAAAGACGGAAGAAAAACTCGTAGGTATATTCGTGGGAGACGGATTTATATATTACCGTAGACTTTTTTTGTGTGATACAGATTTGTTTATTAAATTCTTCAACTTTGGGTCGTAGCAACTCTTAGTTGTGGGTGAGATCAGCTAAGGGAATCAAGTACGTAGCATCCTGCTGGGATCACAGGCGTAGGAGCATAACTGTACCTTGGATCAGTGTGAGATTGATTTGGGTTCAACTACAGTCCAGACCGAAGTTAATTTGGAGTATGCTAGTGTCTGTAGCGGCTTAATACATTGTGTGTTCAATCTGGAATAGGTCCCGGGGTTTTTCTGCATTTGCGGTTTCCTCGTTAACAAAATTCTGGTGTCTGTGTTATTTCTTTTCCGTATTATATTTTGTTATATAATTGAAATATCACAGGTTGTGCGTTGTTCAATCAATTAGAATATCCGACCATTTGGTTGTTGATTTAAATTGATTGAGACTTGGATATTGGTCTTTGGTACCATCCAAGTTATGTCTCTAGTATTTGATAAAGACTCGCAAATTTCTATTTGCTTGAGTATATATCAAATCGAGAGATTGAGATATAAACTCTTTAATATACTTTTCTCTAGATTGAGTCTGACTGTCTAGTTGATTCTCTAGAAAGTATATTGGAGTTTATCCATACAGACTGCTAAGCGAAATATTGGGTGTGGTTGTTGTGCCCCCGCTTTTTCAATTGGTATCAGAGTAGGCAAACACGTTAAAGACCTTATAAGTCTGTGTTTGTAGCGATTTGTTTATGGACGAGTCTATCTCTAATAGCGTACCAGTTCATAAATTACCAGATGATTTTCAAATCTTGGATTCACCAGAAAGGACTGTCACATCTAGGTCAGTATCTAAACATTCTCTTAATGTAGAATCTTTTGAAGTCTGGGAAACACGCATAGAAGAACAGTTGAATGAACTTTCTGATGAAGGTGATTCATATATTGATAGAGATGTTGATGAGGAAGTCTCTGAGTATGTGAAGGTTTTGAATTCGTTGGAAAAGAAGAAGATGAAAACTTCTCATGTCACTCCTCTTCTGACTCCTCTCTGTCGAGAAAACAAGAAATTGAGAAGATGTTACACGGGTGTTTATGTTTCGAATCGTTCTAACGAATCGATCCTCAAGGATTCTGAGGAAAACCTACGTATGAAGTCACTTGCATGTGATAATCTTTATCAAAAGTATTTTTTGTTGAAAGAGAAACTTGCAGAAGCTGAAGAAAGGATTAAATCCCAGCAAACAAGTTTTGACGACAGAGAAAGCACTTGTCTTGCTCAAGAAAAACGCCTTGAGGCTGATTTAGCTGTTGCTCTTGATAAAATCAAGAAGTTAGAGGAGGACTTGAAAAAGTTCAATATAGTTCGAACAAATTAACCACTATGCTAGGAGCAAGTAAAAATCATCGTGATACACGAGGATTGGGCTATAAGGGAATAGATGTTCCAAGTATTAGCAAAGAGGTAAAATTTGTCAAGGCTAGTGATTCTTCTCAACAAAATATTTCCACTGATGGAAAAAGTTAAATACCTTCACCAGCAGTTAAGGTTCAAAAGAGCAAAGTATATCAACCTCCAAAGTCAGCACACACGGATCGAGGTAAGAACATTCCTTAGGTTTGCCACTATTGCGAAAATAAAGGTCACCTAGAAAGGAGATGTCGTTTCCATATAAGGAATGAGAAACTTCATGATGTTCTTGTTTGGGCATCACAAGAAGTTGTGAAACCAAGATCATATGTTAAGACTAATCCCCTTAACGCTACAGGTTGTAACTGTCCAACCTTTAGGCAAATGAATTAGTGTTGTGATAAATCTAGATTTGCCTATAAACGTCATACGAATCCTTTTTACAATCGTAATGGTTATCAAAAGGATAACTTCGTAAAGACGAAGACAAGATCCGATGTTCCCAATTGGAGAAAGACTAACTTGCAAAAGAATAGTCAATCTAATTCTCTTCCGAGAATTCTAGAAGAGAGTAATGGGAAGAAGGTCCCGGTTGTTCCTAAACGCACTTAGAAGTGGGTACCAAAGAAAGCCAATGATGCTTTGAGTGTGAAAAGGAATGATCTTCCAGAAAATTCCATGACTATGGAGAAGGCAGTATCCATGATGTTGGAACTTAACAAGTTTTTTGGAAAAATGGAATTGGATGTGAAAGGTTTTAAAAGCGATATCTTTCATGATAATCCAAAGGTCACTTATGGTGAGCAAGACATTGTTCACCCCAACACAACTTGATTGTGTTGTAAGTGCATCCTCACCAAGAAATGCCCTGTTATGTATACGATGAGGGAAGCACAAAAACTGTGGCACACATATTGAGTTGGGTATGTTTGGTAACGTTGTAGATTTCGATCGGATTCTTCTAAAAAGGTATGTCTCTACTTGAGCAAGTTTTATGATTATTTATGTACCTTGCTTATTGTTCATTTCTACCTAACTTGATCTGTGTTTAAGGTTCTTAAACGTTTAGGTTTGAAAATAATAGTTCGGGATGTTTGGACTTCATGGTACACCTAGCACGTATGCATAACATCATTCAAAATCAAAATCCAGGGTTTTAAGTACTCATACCCGTTTGCATACTGCTCAAGGTCATGAAAATTCGTTTGCAAACCCGTGTGCATACTTGCCTGTAGACGTCGATATTTGGTAAACTTGTTTTGGTCGTATCTTCTTCGTCCGAACTCGGATTGACCTCGTTATTTTTGCATTCTCTTCCTCTTTGAATTCTATTCAAAATGGAGATGATAAACCTTGAATTTGGATGAGTTAAGATTGTTATTTGTCATGTCTCTTGTTTTTCAGTGTTTTGCTCCGTTTCGTCGCACTTGTTCCACTTCTCTTGGACTTGGGCACTTGGATTCTTGGAGTACTACTCTTCTAAGCTAATTTATAGCTTTTACAAGAATGTTGTTGGTGAATCACAAAGAAGGAAGTTCAAGAATGGGCAGTAGTACGCATTGCTATGGGATTCTTGAATGTTCACAATCATTCTTTGTGAACTATGATGCATGGTCGTTAATGACTTTGTATGTTCTTCTTTGTTAAGAAAATATTTTTATACGCCTTTGGTAGCTATTCTTGGTGTAAATCCGGGAGAAAAAGATTGATTCTACCCTCTAAGGACAAATCATCTTATATGTGCATTACGAGTTTGTCTTGATACCTAGGAAACTTCTTATGAGAATTTATTCTTGTTTTTGAGAAGGATTACTAGAGTTTGGAATAGCCATTATTGTGATTACACATATCTATGTCCAACGTTTTCATCTTCATGTCTTTAGGTTTATTTGCTTAAATTCTAAAACTGTTTGGAAGATGATTTTTGCAGTATTAATCTTTATGGTTTTATATATTGCAAATTGTTATGGGATACGTGTGTTTGCGTCCGTGAACTATGATTGTCCCATATCTTGTCAAAACTAAAGTCTTTCATAAGTCGATATTCATATGTTGATAAAGGAATGAATGAACTTTTGACAAATACAAAAGTTAAGCCTATATTGTCAATTATTGACGCATGATAGGTTAAAATCTTTTGTTTTCAAGGATTATGTCTATTGTTTGTCCTTATACGTGCAAATGGTGATGGAAAATAGAATGAATCCTTGTGTATTCCACGGTAATTGATCTTCCCTGATCCATATTTTATGTATTACTGTGAGGCTCCGTAATGTGTCTTATGTTGAGCACTAAACGACCAAGTTGATTATTTTATGAGTAGCTTTGTTGTTGTTCCGTAAGGTACTTTATGTCGAGCATTTTTGAACTAAATTAATCATCTTGTTTGGTTATTTAGTTATAACTCCATAAGTCTTCTTATGTTTGAGCGTTTTTGACTGGGTTAATCATCTTGTGTGATACAGATTTGTTTATTAAAGTCTTCGACTTTGGGTCGTAGCAACTCTTAGTTGTGGGTGAGATCAGCTAAGAGAATCAAGTACGTAGCATCCTGCTGGGATCAGAGACGTAGGAGCATAATTGTACCTTGGATCAGTGTGAGATTGATTAGGGTTCAACTACAGTCCAGATCGAAGTTAATTTGGAGTAGGCTAGTGTCTGTAGCAGCTTAATACAGTGTGTGTTCAATCTGGACTAGGTCCCGAGGTTTTTCTGCATTTGCGGTTTCCTCGTTAACAAAATTCTGGTGTCTGTGTTATTTCTTTTTCGTATTATATTTTGTTATATAATTGAAATATCACAGGTTGTGTGTTGTTCAATCAATTAGAATATCCGACCGTTTGGTTGTTGATTTAAATTGATTGAGACTTGGATATTGGTCTTTGGTACCATCCAAGTTATCTCTCTAGTATTTGATAAAGACTCGCAGATTTCTATTTGCTTGAGTATATATATCAAATCTAGAGATTGAGATATAAACTCTTTGATATACTTTTCTGTAGATTGAGTCTGACTGTCTAGTTGATTCTCTAGAAAGTATATTGGAGTTTGTCCATACAGATTGCTAAGAGAAATATTGGGTGTGGTTGTTGTACCCCCGCTTTTTCAGGAATTTATATGTCTTTAATTTCCTAGTAATTATAACGGATATTTTGACTTTAGGTCACATAAAAGTGACCAAAGTTGTGTTTGGGTCACTTTTTTTTTTTTTAATTAGAGTTTGGGTCACAGGACTGTCGTTGACCGTCTTGACCGTTAGTTAAGTATTTCATTTTTAAAAATTAATTTCAATTTATCTAACTCTGTTAGCATAAGAACTGAACAGATCATTCAAGCCTTTCAGCAAACACCTTGAGTGTGTTCTGTCGGTGGTGCAAATATGAGTTTCTGGTGATTCAAACCCACCGTTTCTCTTTCCCTGCAAATTAGCTTCTAGAACAAGCATACACATTCAATCTAATCCATTCATATACATATCCAACCCGCAGACCCATTCATTACACTATGTCCAAGTAGTTTATCCATGAGAAATTCCGACTGGACAATACATGACTATGCATTGTTAACAATTTTAAAACACCACAACTGAATTATGAATGCACACCCTTTTTAAATATACTTTTAAGTGAATGAAAACCAAGTAGATAACAAAGGTTAAAGAAAGTAGCGAGTGAATTATGAAAGGCAACATACACTCTAGTTGTTCAAATTGGACTTTTCTCAAACACCACGTAGCCAAACTCAAAATTCAACAAATAAATTAAATAATGAATACCTCTAATGAAGTCTTTAGTCTTCATCAGACTCACTCCAATCATCTTTTTCTTCATCATCACTACTATCTTCTCCATCAATTGGATTTCTCATAAACCCTTTTTGAGTGGACTACTCTGGTTCTTGAATTAATTACTTTTATATTAAATGAAAACGATTGTAGTTTCATACTTTACTGGGTGAGGAGTTTTTGTAGTAAAATTTAGGGATTAACTAATCTCATTTGTGTTCATTTCTTGTACTCATTTTAAATTCATTTTTCTTTCGTTTATTTGAGGATAATATTAGGTATTGCTGCTGGTGCTGTCGGAGGTGATGGTGAAGGTGTTGCTTGAACTAAATGAGGCAGAGGTGGTGGTGGTTATACCGGAGGTGGTGAAATTTTAAAAATAAATACTTAACTAATGGTGAACGACAGTCCTGTGACCCAAACTTTAATTAAAAAAAAATCATGACCCAAACGCAACTCTGGTCATTTTTTCGTGACCTAAAGTCAAAATATCCCTAATTATAACATATCTCTGGATATTATATTAGTAAAGTATACTTGTATGCTAGATAATATTGAGTTGTTAACCATGAGAGATTAGCCAATCATCAAGTGATCTGATAGTTAGTATGCTCCCTCCCACTGCGGAGGTAGGGGTTCGAACCCCGTAACTGCCAGAAACAACTCCTTATAAGGAGTTAAGGATGTATCCCAAGACCACTGTTCCAATATATTTAAAAAAAAAAAAACATGAGAGATTTCAGTATATTAGTTGGATTACAATTGGAATTATGTAAAAAACGGAAAGTTGGTATTATTATATATCTTTTAGTATTTTTGGATTTGGAAATTTCTTGGTATCAAAACTACATTGGTCATTATAAATAGTGAAGTTTGTATTTCTTGCAAACTTATCTCGTGACACAAAATACTTCATTTTGTAGTTTGTGTGAGATAAGCCCACTAACAGTTTTCTTGTTATACTCATTGGAGAGGAAAGTTTCCTAATTAGTTGAAATCTCTTAGGTGTGTGTCGTTTAAAGACTTCTTTGGGATCAAGAAGCGTCTAGTAGTACCGCTGGTGGGAAACTAAAATCTTATTGTTATTTTAACTTTCAAATATTGATTTGATTGACTAACGGTATAGTCTAACCTTGATATTACCTAGTTTGTTTATTTTGTGATCATTCTCTTCTGATATAAGGTCACTCGAACTAGATCAAGGATCGACGATTTCAGATCTTCTTTATTGATTCAAGATCTGAAGATAGAACTTGTGATCATCCATTATTAACGTACTCCGTTCTGTGCGTGATTGACTATAAGAGAATCAAGTTGTTTGTGCAGGTACTTTGAAGATTTGAAGACTAGAAGATTTGTTTTTTGGTATTCTGATCTTTGTGATACTTCGTGCAAACTTGATTGACTAGGATCCGACAAGCTCGTTTATATTGATAGACCCTTTATAGATTGTTGTATAAGATTGGTGATTTATCTTTTGGTATTTCTCTTCAAGATCTACTTTGATAAATTACATACTAAGATTGATTATCTTTGGTAGTCTTTGTATCTTTGTTGATCTAACCGCTACAAAGGAGTTCATATTTGTAATGACCCGTCCCTCCACCGATACTATCCCAACTTAGCCACTGCGGATATCCGGCAGTGTGGGGTTTTTCAACGGGCATCGCTGCGGTAATCCAGCAGAAACTTCCCGGATGGTCACCCATCCCTGGATTACTCCCGCCCGAGCACGCTTAACTGCAGAGTTTTCTGCCAACTCTGGAGCCAATCGTGCTGAAAAGGCCTCAGTGTTATGAAAGAACAAACCATTACTTATATTCCATTCGGCCAATAACCGCCGAATATCGGGATATTACAATACCACCACCTTAAATTGGAGTCGTCCTCGACTCCAGAATATATTCTCAATCCCAGATCTCCGACGTTCCATGCCCCTCATGAGAAGCCCCTGGACCAACCCCGTCCAGCGTACCTTCTCACCCTCGGCAGGTGACTCGTCGTCGGCTCTGATACCATTTGTAATGACCCGTCCCTCCACCGATCGATATTGTCCCCACTTAGCCACTGCGGATATCCGGCAGTGTGGAGTTTTTCAACGGGCATCGCTGCGGTAATCCAGCAGAAAATTCCCGGATGGTCACCCATCCCTGGATTACTTCCGCCCGAGCACGCTTAACTGCAGAGTTTTCTGCCAACTCTGGAGCCAATTGTGCTGAAAAGGCCTCGGTGTTATGAAAGAACAAACCATTACTTATATTCCATTCAGCCAACAACTGCTGAATATCGGGGTATTACAATATTGGTTAAACAGAAGAACCTTTATAACTCAACATATCTTTGATCAACTAGTTGATCTGGGAGATTAATAGAGTGGTTACTGAAACAGATTGGTCTTTTATTGTTTCAGAATAGTATCCAAAGGTGTTGAGTGATGAAAGTATTCACATCAGGTGGAGCAACTCAAGATAGTGGACATTATCTTAGGATTCACGTGTGTAGACTAGATTGGTAGTAGGCGCATGGATACTGAATGATCTGAGTAACTTGGAGTTAGTTTACTTGGTCTCAACCATGCGAAGTTGTAGTAGTCGTTGAAAAGTACGTGGTTTAATTATAAAAGTATTCAAAACTGGACTAGGCCCTAAAGTTTTTCTGCATTTGCGGTTTCCTCGTTAACAAAATATTGTGTGTCATGTAATTTAGTTTACTTCCACATTATATGGATTTGTATTTATAATTAAAGTAAATACACTAGTATGTTAATCAAACACTTGGTTTGATCCCATAGTTGGTTCGATTCCGGACTTTGACTATATACCAAGTGTACATCTTGTGATTTCATGTTCTTGACAGTTCCTCTCTATTATTACATAACACAAAATGTGTCTTGAATATGTGGATATCGAAAAGATTGTGGTGTACTTAGTATTCTCGTCATTTGAGAGACTGACTTTAGTAGAATATAAATCAAGATACAATGAAACCTTTATATAAGTATACATTGTTAAACTCCAGCCTAGAAATTTTGAATGATCCGAGTAACTTGGAGTTAGTTTACTTGGTCAAAATATTGTGTGTCATGTAATTTAGTTTACTTCCACATTATATGGATTTGTATTTATAATTAAAGTAAATACACTAGTATGTTAATCAAACACTTGGTTTATTAGGACTTTGACTATATACCAAGTGTACATCTTGTGATTTCATGTTCTTGACAGGTTCCTCTCTATTATTACATAACACAAAATGTGTCTTGAATATGTGGATATCGAAAAGATTGTGGTGTACTTAGTATTCTCGTCATTTGATTTTCTTTATTAAATCCTAAGATCGTGAAGGAATAAACTAAAAAGGAATAAACTCCATATATGATTAAAAAATTTGATCCCAATTTATGGAACTAACATTGACAACAAACTTGACATATCAAAACTTGTGAGTTTGACCGAGTGGTGCTCTAACACTAGGTTATAAACAATATCAATTTCTCAGTTTGACCGATCGATTCTCTAACACTAGGTTATAAACAACATCTTATAAAAGATGAGTTTTAATTAGCGTACTCAGTTTTAAAGTCTGTCTCACGAACAAGAGTGATTTTTATTATTGTATTTTCACATATTTATTATTTAATGCCCAAATAAAAAATCTATCTGAACAATACAAATATCAAAATACAGCTTGTTAAGTGGGCGAACTTATATATCACACTTGAAATGGGACATTTGCTACATCTCCGCGCGGCTATTTGATTTTTGCTTCCAACCGTGGGTTTTGCTTAAAAGCAAATACCTAAAAGAAAAATTTAACAATTTTTTTTATTTCTTTTTTAATTTTTATGACCGTGGATGCTCTAACAACCATCTAAGTTATGGGTGAGCAACGGGTAAAGTCCGTGGATTTGGTGCCACCCACATCCGGTCCATTTAAATGGGTGGATGTTAAATTTTTATCCTCATCTAATCCATCACATGCAGGTCTAACATCCATGGATGACGGGTGGATGAGTTGGATGCGGGTGGATCTACTGATATATATATTAAAAACCCTATTTAAACAAGATGAAATCAAAACTAGTTGAAATATTATCTAAACATCATGCTGAAATAAATATTGTTACATTATAAATAAAACCTATGTGCGTTTCTATAATCAACATGTAAACCTAAAACTTCCATAAATGAATAATACGAAGTAGATATACAACTTGGTATAAATAACTAAATTTACGTTCATACTTCGTATAATTCTAGAAATGCGCTTAACCTAGCGGGTATGGGTGTCCAATAGATTTCTAGACATGCCTTGGACACTCCATGTCAACCCACACTAGTTTGGGTAATCATTTTGTATGCCTCAAAACAATCTTTTTCTTTTCAAAGCTAGAAACAAATATGGGCTTTTCTCTTTGCACCCTCGAAGAACTATATCCAGGCCCAAATAGTTTGGTTTTCCGTCACACACTCGATCTAGCCTCTCATTTACTGAACTCGGACTTTCTCGCTCTCGCCGAAGTTAGGGGTCTCTAATTCTCCTCGTTTGGATTGGTTTCGCAGGAACTCGACAAGTTGTAATTTCTGGTTTTTAGGTATCTTTTTTCTTCTATCTTGCATTTAGGGTTTTGAGTTTGCAAAATCTGGGGGTTTAGGTTTAATTTCTGGGTCTACTCTCTTTTAAGTATTGAAAATGCATAATTTTATTTTTATTATTAAGTAACTGTGTGGAATGAATGATGGCAGGGAAATCATGAGAATGGGATATAGAGGCGGAAATGTGGTGGTGGTGAAAGGAAAGTATGCAACAATGGGACTCGATTGGTTCGAAATGCAGGTACTCTCTTTTCATAGGTTTCTATCATTCATGATATCATTTGCCAATATCGGTTGTAATTTTGGTTGAACTTCACCTGTTGTTGAAGCTGAAGCAAATTCGAGCCAAAAGGGGACGAAGCCATAGGAAATGAAATAACAACATTCCAATAGCTGGTATCTCCATTTGGCAAGGTAATTTACTCATTTACAAAACAGTGGGTTGCCTTCAAATCTATTAGGTGGTAGAGATCCAAGTTTGGAATTGGTTTCAAAGTGCCGAGATTGCAATGGTTTCATACTGTTTTGAAGTGCAATTTTTAGCTAATCCTGTTACTAATCATGTAACAAAATGCAGAACAACATAATGAAGATGTTATTTCTCTGGGCTTAATCTCTCCAAAGAAATCAGCTGAAGCAATTGACATTTTAAAGTTGACGTCTACTACTACCTCCGTTTCTCTGGGCCTATTTTTTTGAGACGGAGGGAGTACATTCTTGGTTGGACTTTGTCAAGCTATTGAATTGAGGAATTTGGAAGAGAACTTAAAGTTGGCTGTTAAGGACACAGTTAGTGAAGTAGCTAAGGGAGTACTTACCATGGGCGTCAATGGTGAACTTCATCCATCAAGATTCTGCGAGAAAGGTTCACTTAAAGTTGTTGACCGTGAATACGTCTTCGGCCTACATCAATGGAGCAGGGTTATCAACAGGAGAGAAAGTTATTTCAACAGGAGAAGAATTTGACAAGGTCTCCATCACAGCTATTTGTGAAGGTAAGATGCTTGATCCACTTCTCAGTTATCTTAAGAATGGAATAGTGTTCGGTGTTCCACTACCACTTTGTGAATGGAATGGTGTTCCAGAATCAATTAGATGGAAAAAGTGACTTTTGGGGCTGGTTAGAGTTTGACATATAATATGGGGGTACAGACAAAAAAACCCAACAAAGATGCACAACCAAAATGGTCCTATAAAACCCTTCACTCTTGAAACTTCAAAAAAACTGCATACTACTCCACGCTCTCTGCACTGAATACTTTACTCTTTCTAAACACAGAAAAGAAAAATGCGGTTAATTCTTCTTCATCATCTTCAAGTTCTACTTCTCTTCTACATCATCATCATCAACCAAATTACAGCAAAACAAACCCATGTAACAGAATTCCAAGCTTTACTTTCATTAAAAACAGCAATTTCAGAAGACCCAGAGAACTCATTATCAAGCTGGAATATTTCTACAAAACACTGTACATGGACTGGTATATCATGTGATTCTACTCGTCACAGAGTAATCTCATTAGACATTTCCGACTATAATCTCACTGGGGTTTTATCACCAGACATTGGGTTCCTCACAAACCTTATAAATCTTACTGTTGCTGGTAACAACTTTTCTGGTCCGATACCAATGGAAATCTCTCAAATTTCTGGTCTTAAACATTTAAATCTATCCAACAACATCTTCAGTGGAAGTTTTCCTTCTGAGCTTTCTGGTTTGCAGTACTTGGAAACACTTGATTTGTATAACAACAACATGTCTGGGTTGTTACCAGTTGGAGTTTCAGAAATTAAAAATCTCAAACATCTTCATCTTGGCGGGAACTACTTTGAAGGTAAAATCCCATCAGAGTATGGAAGATGGGAATTTATGGAGTACTTAGCAGTTTCAGGAAACTCACTTACTGGTGTTATACCACCAGAGATTGGAAACTTACCAAAATTAAAACACTTGTATCTTGGTTATTACAATATTTATGAAGGAGGAATACCATCTTCAATTGGGAATCTTACTGATTTAGTTACATTGGATGTGTCCTACTGTGGATTATCTGGCAAAATCCCACCAGAAATCAGGAAGCTTCAGAAACTTGAAGCATTATTGCTTCAAATGAATGGGCTTTCAGGTGGATTAACACTGTTGGGGCAGCTAAAAAGCTTAAGAGTGGTGGATCTGTCTACAAATATTCTCTCTGAGGAGATTCCACAAGCATTTGCCGAACTCAAGAATCTCATTCTGCTGAATCTGTTTAGAAACAAATTATATGGTGCAATCCCAGAATTTATTGGAGATTTACCCGAGTTGGAAATTTTGCAGCTATGGGAGAATAATCTTAGTGGAAAAGTTCCTCAAAGTCTTGGATTAAATGGGAAATTACTCCTTCTTGATCTTTCTTCAAATAAACTCACTGGAAATCTTCCACCCAATCTGTGTTCTGGTAATCGGTTAGAATATCTCTTCGCTTTTGAAAATTTCTTATTTGGATCGATTCCCGAGTCTCTTGGGAGATGTGAATCATTGATTCGGATGCGAATGGGGAGAATTTTCTTAATGGTTCAATTCCTGATGGGCTCTTTGGATTACCAAATCTAACTCAAGTTGAGTTACATAATAATACACTTACTGGAAAATTTCCAGAAATATTTTCGAGTTCTGTGAATCTTGGACAAATTAGTTTATCTAATAATCGGTTAACTGGGAGTTTGCCACCTTCAATTGGGAATTTTACTGGTGTTCAGAGGTTACTACTAGATGGGAATAAATTATCTGGTGAAATTCCTTCTGAAATTGGGAGATTACAGCAGCTCTTAAAGATGGATTTCAGTAATAATAATTTGGCAGGCTCGATCACACCGGATATCAGTCAATGTAAGTTGTTAACATTCGTTGATCTTAGTCGGAATAAGCTTTCAGGTGAAATTCCGGGTGAAATTACTAGCTTGAAAACTTTGTATTACTTGAATGTATCTAGAAACCAGTTACTGGGCAATATTCCTGTGAGTATTTCTAGTATGCAGAGTTTAGTTTCAGTTGATTTTTCATATAATAATCTTTCGGGTTTAGTTCCTGGAATTGGTCAGTTTCTTTACTTCAATTCAACATCATTCAAGGGTAATCCTAATCTCTGTGGTCCATTTTTGGGTGATTGTAAATCCGGGGTTTCAAATAGTACTGGCCAAGCGAATTCGAAAGGTCCACTTTCAGTTACTATGAAATTGTTTCTTGTGACGGGGTTGCTTCTTTGTTTGATTGCATTTGCTGTTGCTGCTATTATTAAAGCCAGGTCTTTGAAGAAAGCAAGGGAATCTCGTTCATGGAGATTTATGGAATTTCAAAGGTTGGACTTTACTTATGACGATATATTAGATGTTTTGAAAGAAGATAATATAATTGGGAAAGGAGGTGCTGGAATTGTGTACAAAGGAGGAATGCCTAATGGTGAGCAAGTATCTGTGAAAAGACTTTCTGTAGTGAGTAGGTCAGGGTCTTCTCGTGACCGTGGGTTTAATGCAGAGATTCAGATTTTGGGTAGGATTAGACATCGCAATATCGTGAGGTTATTAGGATTTTGTTCCAACCATGAGACAAATCTTTTGGTTTATGAGTACATGCCGAATGGAAGTTTAGGTGAAGTTCTTCATGGCGAAAATGGAGGTCATTTGCATTGGGATACTAGGTATAAAATTGCAGTTGAAGCTGCAAGAGGGTTGTGTTATCTGCACCATGACTGTTCTCCTCCGATTCTTCACCGGGATGTGAAATCGAACAATATTCTTCTCGATTTCAACTTTGATGCCCGTGTCGCTGATTTTGGACTTGCTAAATTTCTTCAAGATTATGGTACTTCTGAATACATGTCTGCTATTGCCGGCTCTTTTGGGTATATCGCACCAGGTAAGATTAATGAATTCAGTACATACATTTTGTAGATAGTAAATGGGTCTTGAGATTTCAAACATCATATTTGTGCAGGGTCTATAATTCTCAAAATGAGATTTCTATTTTATCAGATTTTGGTCATTTTTGAATCGAACTTGAGTTTTACCTTCATTCATTGAAAACAACTTCATTGTGCATCAGTTAGAAATTTGCTTTGGTATCTGAATATAAATTGTGTTTTGTATTGAATTTGCAGAATATGCGTACACATTAAAAATTGATGAGAAGAGTGATGTATACAGTTTCGGAGTAGTTCTGTTAGAATTACTGAGTGGTAGAAAACCAGTTGGTGATTTTGGAGATGGAGTTAGTATTGTTCAATGGGTTAGAAGAATGACAGATTCAAAAACAGAAGGAGTTTTAAAGATTCTTGATCCGAGACTTCCTTCAGTTCCCTTAAATGAAGTAATGCATGTGTTCTATGTTGCAATGCGTTGTGTCGAGGAACAGAGTATTGAGCGACCAACAATGAAAGAAGTTGTACAGTTTCTTACCGAGTTACCCAAACCAACAGCAGAAACATCACCAAATTGCTGTTGAAATCTATGAGAAAAAAATCGCTGTTTAGAAAAGTATAAAAGATCAGTCACCAACTGATCTTCGTAGCATCTAATTGTCTCTTGTGAGTTTTTCACTTTAGGTTATTAGTCAAGTCCTTTTGTATATTGATTGCTGGGGTTGGGTGTTCAATTTCTGTAAATAGGTTGTCTCAGTTTGATCATTTGTGCCAAGTTGATGCTGTATTTGCTTACTACTATTCCTGTAATAAAATGGTGCATGTAAGATTCATCTGTGCATATATGTTTGAGCCCCTCAGCTCAATCTTACCCAGGGTTCATTGTCTTCGATCTGAAGTTCTCTCTGTGAGTAAGCTTTCCTAGCTTGTTGCTTTGTGTGCCTACAAGGCTATTAGATGATGGAATAATAAAAGTTATGGAACCTTTTGAAGAGCAGGTATTGTGTTTATCTTTCTAGTTGTGCGCAAGTCAAATGAAAGACAAATGAAAGATGGGCAAGGACACCTTCCACTAAAAGAATAAGTAGAAAACATTCATTCTTTGATTAGTGTGTCCATCTCTCAATTGCTTCTACCGCATCTCTGAGTGCATGTTCCCTTCAGTACATGACTGATTGAGAGGGACAGTCTGTGCTGTGCATAAATGCGCACACTGCATGTGAAAACCCCACCAGGAATAGAGATCTCACTAACCCTTGTACTACTCGTGATTGAATAATTTAATTGCCCAACACATTAAAAACACATGGTGGATCGATGCAACAGTAAGCTGGGCTGTGTTGACTGTTGGATCAATTCCGATATTTTCACTTTTTCAATTTGATATTCACTGCTCTCACAATTTTAGGAAAAATGATATTTTTATTTTTATTTTTTTAATTTCATGTTTAATATTCCCACCATTTCATGGAAAATAATATTTTCACCTTTCATTTTTTTTTAGTTTGGTGTTCGGTACTCACACTATTTCTGAGAAAATGATACTCGGTTTGGTGTTTTTTAAGGCAAAAATGAAAAAGTGAAAATATCACTTTTCCAGCCAAATTTCAAGGGAATGAGCATATTTACAGCTGCAGTATTGTGCAATTAATCAACCAAACGACAACCTTCTATAGACATGTAGAAATAATTCTCAACCTCCACTGTTTTCTTTTGTGTTAAAGTTAAAGACGAAGAAAGTAGTGCACTCTCTCACCAGGGGTGAATCTGATACGGAATCCTAGGCTGCGCATTGTTGTGTTAGTCCCATCACATTGCATCATCAAAATTTCATTCATTTTACTAAATTTGAGTTACAAAAATCTTGACCCACCATAATTTACCACATGATCATGATGAGTCGAATATATACCCCCACAATAATGTTTAACACTGAAGAACCCGATTCCCAACAAAACAAAAACACTTTACATAATGGGAATTTGGTTAGTGTGACCGTGATTGCCAATAAGTCTGTGAAATCTCTAGTGTACAATTACTTATCTTCTTTATTTCTTTCTAGAAGACGAATTTTAGAAATCCTATTATAGTTGACTGGTGAGCCGGTTAGGTGCCGTATGTAATGGGCTTATAAGCCTCCTATGCAACGCTGATTTTCTGCGGATTTTAGGTTGTGCAGGTGGAACAAGGGGAAATCAAGTCCTCATTTCGTCGTTTGTACGGAGGTGGAGGATTTTTGGGGACTACTGACTTTGGGGCAGGATGTAGAACCCCATGGTGCCAAAGTTTTCCATCATTTGCATACATTTTAGTTTGTGCTGGAAAAACAAGGGAGAGCCATGTCCTCCTTTAATCGTTTTGCCAATGCGGCAAAGCCAATTTTTCTTCAGTTCTGTAAGACTGTTGAGAATTGCATTACCCCTCATTCTTTTCCTTGTGCATCTGAGCTTCAGAAAAATCAAACCCTTCAAATCTCATTTCACTTTCTTAGTAATCATACGACATACACTTGACTAACTTGAAAAGACAACAAAATAGTTCACGTCCAGATTCAACATTCATTAATCAGCCAGAACAGAAATCTTAGTACAAACATAGTAGTTTGTAGGCTGTTACTGTCGTCCAGTTTGGTTTTCAGCATCATAAGTAAAAACAACAACAACAACAACAAGGGATTTGAATGAGAGGATTCAAAAAAAAATGAAAATCACCAGCCTTTACCAATGAGCCACATCCAATCAAGTGTTGCACCAAGAGTAATGCCTATAAGCAGGAACAATGCAAACAGATTTCCCAACGCATTTTGCTCCGGACCCTGTAAATGGAGAGAACAATGAGCATGAGAAACTGCATTCAAACCAAAAAGAGAATAGTAATTTCTGTTCAAGTGACAGGTAGTAAGTATATATGATTCACCAACCTTGTAACCTTGGGGTAACACTGCAAAGACGCAAACCGTGAGATATCCATTACTCAATCCTAAGAACCCTGTTAGAAATATCATCCAACCTTGGCTTCCATATCTCGCCGTAAAGTAGAAGCATGGGATGAGTAAGAAACGACACATTGCTGCAACCACAAGGCCTTTTCTTGATAGTATGGTTTCTGAGACTGGAAGATATCTTCCAACGAGATCTAGAAGATTAAACACTGTAATCAAAACAACAGCATACCTGAACAATGTAAAAAAACAAAATGGCGACAAATTAGATGAAACTATTGAAAGACAGAGTAGGAAATTTCAGGACAGTCACTTCTAGTTAATAGACTAAAAGATTACCAGGAACCCAAGCTGTGTTTGCCTGTGTCTTCAGATATGAACCCGGGGAAAATTGACAATGTCAGTACATATGTAAGAATTACAGCCACCGTAAGGTCAATGTTCTGAACTAGCAACTGTTTGGTGCTCAGGCGTTCCAGTTGTTTATGGCCACCCTCCTCATCAGCCTCAAAATTGAATCAAATAAATAAGTAATGAGTTGGGTCACATGATAAAATGGAAAGAACGAAAGATGGTGAGTATAATACCATTCCGATTTGCTGCATTTCCATGCCAGCTGCAGCCAAATCAGCTGCGACTGTTTTTGACCCTTCTGAAGCAGCCTTAGACCTATAATACTTCACAATTGGTAGTTTCGCAAAGACGAATGCATAGAGGAAAACACATAACAGCATAAAAGATGTGGCGATTGAGAGGAAGACCACTGCAACAGATCGATAATTACATAAGAGATTCATTAGAAATCCACAAGGTACAAAGGAACATTCAGATGTTACTAGTAGTGTGCCACTTACTTGCACCATTGCGAAGACCACTCTTGGTATTTTCAAAGGCTGCTTTTGTTATCAACCTCAAAGCTGAAGTTAGAAGCCCCGATGCAGCCATCCCACTCAAGAAAATCTGCAGTTGTTTCAAGAATAAAATACCACCAAATGTTGGAATGTGATTTCAGCACTAACAACCAGTGACAGAGAAGAGAACATAGAGAAATTGAACCAAGAAAACAAAAACATTACCTGCATGAACTCAGGACACATGAAGGAAAGATCCCCGAACAACCCGCCTTCAAGAGTCCCCTCCGCAATTGCAACAACCACCACAATTAAGCAGAGACCAATGAACCTTGCAAGCCCCCCACCCCCAGATGTTGCTAGGTCCAACTATGACGCCAACAGAAGAACAGAGAAAGATATGAATTTAAAGCCGAAATATCCACGGATGTGTCAAAGGAGCAATGAAACCGCTTGATTAATCAATGACATGTGGGAGGAGGTGACTACTTACAATGATAATTGCAGCGTTACTCATAAAGAGAAGTAGAAAGCCAGAAATAATCCGTTTTCTTGTGTTTAGTGTTGCTTCATAGTATGCTAGGATAGCAGTAGTTGTCAGAACAACAGGAAAATAAACAATTGGGAGCACTCTGGCCGAATGGTAATCCTACATCAATGAAAGAAAACACTGTAAGTTCAGTAGCTAGTTGATCTGCCTCCTCCTTTAACTTCTTCGTCAGTATCATGTAAGCGTTTAAGTATTGTACACATACATAAGGATTTTGGACAATGAAAGATGAAACATGGAAATTCAGGAGAGATTTCATAGAAATTGGAACTCGATTTATTCTATTTTATATGTTTTTTTTCTTCTTTGGCTAAAGAATTGGATCCTAATTCATTTTGTTATCAATTGTCAGAAAAATGTAGCTCATAGTCTTCCAGAAATGTGAGTTGGGAGAAATTCTAAAAGAAGGCATACAAGTAAGAGCAAAAGGTAGACACATACCGGGAACAAGTATTGATAGTAATCTTGTATGGTCAACATACTGTTCCAAGCAAGAAGGCACCCAATTCCTAGAAGCCAGCATATTATACTTGCCATCATCCGTCCTTGTACCTCTGGTTTGGCCATTACTCCAGCCATATGGTTGTTCCTTTCTTTGAGTTCTTACCATCAACATAATCAAAATTGGCTTATAAAACAATGTGTACTTAGAATGCAGATGAGTTTAACAAAAAAAAAAAAAAAAAAAAAACTTCTAAACTAAAAAAATTCATATAATCAAAAAAAATGAAAGCCAATCATATTGCATGCAATTCTTGAAACAAACAAAAAAATAAAAATAAAAAATCACAAACCAGATAAGTAGGGAAGATTGTTGATGAACTCCAACTCCAAATTCCAATCTAGGAAAACAAAAAAAATCAAGAGAGAGAGATTTTTGTAATGACAGGATTTACTGTTGATTTGGTTTATAGAGATTAAGAAGAAGCAGAAGATGATAATAAATGTTTGCACCAGCAGGTAGTTTGATGATGGTAAATGGGGGTCTTCATCATGCTCTGTCAATGTCTACTTACACTTCACCAACTCTGTTACCATGTTTAACCATTTGGTCATTAATAGGTTCCTTCATTTGTCAAATTGAAATAAATACCTTTGTTTGAAAATTTTAGGGAGTTGCCTCTGAATTGGCAAAATTATTCCTTTTATTCAGTCTTTAAAATGTATTCTTTTGGCAAGATTATTTATTATTTATTAAGAGTAATTTTCTAGTGCAATCGCAAGACTGCCAAATTTTCATAAACTTTTGTTATAGGGGCTATCAGCTAAACATAGCTAAACTTTTGTTGAGCATCCAATTCACAGCCAATTGGCATACAGCATTCGAATCCAAATACTATATAAACATAGTTCTCAAAATCGTATCCCCCAATGTGGGACTATTTTTAAGCGCACATCACACCTTGATACTATCATCAAGTCACACAAGACATGGGGAAAGATCTTCACAAGTCTTTGAGGACGAAAACTGTAAACCAGTCGGATGCTACTTCAAAAGAGAAAAACATCCAAATTCAACTCTCAAACCAATTCTTTTATCAGCCGGAAAAAAAAATTCTCAGTACAGATCAAGTAGGTTGTGGGAACACTATGGAGTCGTCCAGTTTGTTGTTTGTCGTCATAAGTAAAAAGCAACATCAAGGGATTCAAACGAAATAACATTCACCAGCCTTTACCAATGAGCCACATCCAATTTAATGCTATACCAAGAGTAACCCCTATAAGCAGAAAAAGTGCAAACAAATTCCCCAGCGCGTTTTGCTCTGGACCCTGTAAACGGAGACAACGTACAATGAGCATCCGAAAGACATTGAAACTGATACGAGATGTGCTTCCGATCAAGTGATTATATGATTAACCAACCTTGTAGCCTTGGGGTGCCATTGTAAAGACGCAGAGCTTGTGGAACCCAAACGTCTCCTCATACGAACATAGGATTTTACTACCAGATTAGGCCACCGGACTACCGATGCATAAGGTCAGATTGGATTGGTTCCTATAACAAGTTTGGCACATTCAAATAAGATTCAATTACACAATGCAACTCAGTTTACATTGATAAAATTTTATTTTATTTACAAATGCTCTCTTTCCAGTTCAAAGCAAAAGTAAGAAAAACAAAAAAGTATTATCAAACTAGCACAATTAACAAAAACGATTTTGTTCCTAGAGATTGAAATGCATCGAGATTCCGTAACCACCACTGTGTTTATTTACAATTTGCTGAGGGGATGACAGCTTGTTGTTAAAAACAACACAACATCTTTGCTAATGGTTGCCATTCTGGTTGTTGTAGAGCTTGTAGCATTTATAAATCAGGATAAGATCCACTCCTTTGGATCTTGTATTAAAGTATCCTCAAATCTGTATCCTGCACTGAACCATATACAGCTCTTGCATAAGGGCAGTCCCTAATAATGAAGGCCGTCTCATGAATTTATGCTGTTTCCTGTTTCTCATTCAGAGGGAGATCCTTGTCTCAGTGGAATCTTCGGATTCACTTCATTTTCTCAATGACAATGCTCCGCAATTGCTGCATTTTAAAGTTTTTCATGTATAAACGCTTGTTTTTCACTCCTCATAGTGATTCTCGTTTCTCACATCTTGTTTTGTGCAAAATTCAACTTTGCAGGTCTTAGGTATGAGCTGAAAGCATTTGCGATTCGTAAGATAATAAATTCTAAGGCAGAAACAACAAGAGAGATTTTGATGATCAAAACTCGACTCAACATAGAACTTCAAAACAAAAACAAAGTTAACAGATTAAATCAATTTCACCAAACAATGTAATGTAACCAAAAAAAAATCTTCAATTTCTCGTCATTTTCTAAACCATTACTACGAGAAATGACAGCTTCGATTTACAAACTAAAAGAAATTCCCAACCTTTCCTCTAGGCTCTACCGGACATTTTTCACTCTCAGAATCTCTGGATTGCTTTCTTCTTTGTTTTTTTTTTTTTTGGCTGCTCTTCCTAGTAGAATGCCGGGGTATACAGTTGTTAATGGAGTAAGATCAACGTAATACTTGGAATTCCATTTGCATCTCCCAAATGTCAAAACGGGGCATGTCGTCCTTGCGCTTCTCCATAAGATGCATATTTCCCCTCCATAAGTGCACTGGATTGACCAGTGGAGCGGAACTCTTCATTATTTTGATATTGATTGTGAGTTAATGAAGACAGTTGCAACGCCAGTGCAGTCCTATTCTGGAGGAGATTATAGTAAGGATATAGTATACTTCGCTGAGTGCAGGGGACATATGCATCTTATGCTGCTGCTCAAGGATGACATTCCCCGTTTTGACATTTGGGAGATGCAAATGGACCATTCGGGATGGAATGTCAAGTATTACATTGATCCTGTCATTCTACTAAAAAGCGCTCAATTCTTCCATCGTTCTCAGTTGGATGTGCTGCTTATTGAGGAAGGCGAAGATTCATCAAGGTTAATAATATGGATATCGAAGGACAAGGTGATGTCCTTTGACCTTAATAATCAGAGTTTTAAGGAAATGTATGATGTTAATCCGGGTGTTCACGTACATGATTTCAATATGTCGAAGCACTCTCTCATGCTTGAAGCAGCCAAAACATAGAAGAAAAAAGAAATCCAGAGATTCTGAGGGGAAAGGAAAGGGACCTCCTGCATCTCTCCAAGAGTCTGTCTTGGAAGAGTAGATTTCAACATGAAGCACATCTATCCTGATATCTACTCTGCAGACACCCACAACTTGATAGTAACTTGAATTTGCAGGATCAAAAGCTATAGTGACACTTGGGACCTGAGGCACACAAATATTTCTACTTCTTTCTATACCGATGACAGGAGCTTCTCTGAATGGAGGTGATGGAAGAGTTTTGCAATGCTTCGTGGACGGATTGTATATGACATAAGTTGGGTGATAAGATTCGTCTAAAACTTCACAAATAACAAGACCATTGCAAGACTGCTCAAATTTTATATGCTTCTTATGGTTAACAGCAATTGGATTACTGAAGGGAACGTAATCAATACCGTTTCGTTCATCCATGACCAAAGTTTCAAATTGTGATTCTCTTGTCAACATTTTCTTCATAAACAGTGCAGGCATCCTAAGACGACAGCTCTGACGATTATACTTTGTCTCAAAATATGGATCAGATATTAGAGACGGCCATTGTTGTGATACGGTTTTACATGGGCACAAAGATTTCACTGGTAAAAGATACGTTATGTTCATTAAAAGATCATTATTGTTGCCTACAGTTGATGCTGATGATTTTATAGTTTTGTTGCACAATGTTTTACTGAAAACTGAAAGCATCTTTGAATGAGTGAATGAAAAGAAAAGGTTCTTACCAGATTTTTGAAGGTCCGGCCGGCCTGAAAGTTCACTTCACAAACCCTAACTTTGTGAGAGATGAGGATGGCGGTGGTTATTGGATTCTATTTCCCGTCCAGGTCCACTCGACCTTGGACTGGGTTAAAAAGCCTTACCCTCACAACTCGCAGCCTAGTACGCCTTGGTTGCTAAAGCTTGAGTTCCAAAGCTATAATCCGGCTTGTGCTAAATTCAACTTCGCAGATCTTAGAGGTGATGGCCTGAGAGCATCTGAGATTGATAATTGATAAGATAATAAAATCAAGGAAAAGGTACACAATTCAACATCAAGGTTGTAATTTCAGCAATAAGAGAAATTTTGACAAACAAATCTCTGGAAATTAAATTTAAGTGTTCTTACTGATGGTTCAAAATCAATTGAATCTCTTAAAGATTGTCAAAAAAGAAAAAACTAATTAGATTGTGTAAACATTCTACTACTTATCATCAGATTATGATGTTCAAACTGATTATTATTCTTAAGATTTCAACTGCACTCAAATATGAACATGAAATTAGGGTACCAGAAAAATTAAGCTCATAAAGAAAATAGCAGATAAAATTTACCCAGAAACTGAAATTTTGCATTCATTTAGAAACTATTACAACCCAAAAGGAAGCTTATAACAGCTTCAATTACTTAATTAACAAACTACTTAAAACCCAAAAATTACCGAAACCCTAATACTAATACCTTTACAGAAAACCCCCAATTTCAAAAGCAAACCAAACCCTAACCTCCGAAACCGTAAAGAGTTCTTCCCTGTCGCTTCAAAGCATAAACCACATCCATAGCAGTAACAGTCTTCCTCCTAGCATGTTCAGTGTAAGTAACAGCATCACGAATCACATTCTCAAGAAAGATCTTAAGAACACCACGAGTTTCTTCGTAGATCAAACCACTGATACGTTTCACACCACCTCTTCTTGCTAATCTTCTGATGGCTGGCTTGGTAATACCTTGGATGTTGTCTCTCAGAACCTTCCTGTGCCTCTTTGCTCCTCCCTTTCCCAAACCCTTTCCTCCTTTTCCTCTTCCTGACATTATTTCTCACTCAGAAATTGAAACTGAAATTTCTCTCTCTGGATTCTTTTTTCTTTCTTTGATTTGTGAGAAATGGTGGTGGGTGGTGGTGGTTATTTATAGATTTAATTTGGACTTTGTCAAACTTTTGAGATGGTGTTTGTACCGTTAGATGGAATGGTGATCCGGATGAATGGTTTTAGTTTGTGAATTCACCGTTAGATTAGAGATTCTGGTTTTCTATTGGCGGAGTAAGAAGTACTCGGATTGTGTTTTTTCTCTTGTTTTCCCTTTTTGTGTTTTTTCACTTTGAGAAGGAAATGATGTTACCAACCGTTGGATGGGGTAGTGATCCGTATGACCGTTTTCTGTTGGTATTATAACCGTTGGATTGGAGGTTTGGTTACTATTAGCTGGGTAAAAAGCACACGGATCGCGACCTCTTTACTCTCTTCTCGCTTTTTGTGTTTTCTCTCGAGATGGAAATTTCGATATTACCCTGTCCCCGAGTTGGTTGTCTCTCAAACGCGGTCGAGTTTTGAATCCTTCGTGCTAATACAGGAAATTGACACACCAGAAAGTCTCAAAATGAACTAGTATAATTTCTTGTTCTTTTTTTAGGAGTCGAATGTATACCTCTTATATGTGATGTGAAAATAAAAAAGTTTGTGACGGTGAACTTTTTTTTTTTTTTTTGATGGAAAAAGATCATATATTAACTAGCAAATATAGTACACAAGATTTACAAGATCATTTTTATCAAAAACATCAAAATCTATGCTAGATTTATGAACTTTTTGTCGCAGGTTATCTGACATGTGTTGTAGCTTTTTAATCCTTGTTTCCTTTACAATGTAGTCCGCTGCTGAGTTATTCTTCCCCTTAATATATTTCACTTTAGCTTGAGGTAGATCGCTCAAGATTGTCTTTATTTTTTGCAAGGTATTTTTCGCTGACCACGAAGAATCTGTGCTTACCTTGTTTAAGATGTCTGCCAACGGTTTACAGTCAGTTACTATGACCATGTTTGATAAAATATTTTCTTTTAACCACGTAACAGCCTTTAATAAGAATTTTTCTTCTACGTGGAAAGCTGACGTTGCCCACTCCGAACATGCAGATAGGTGCATGAAAGTCTCTTCATCAGCTGAATATAGAATGAAAGCATATCCCATCGACAAATCCTCTTTCTTAAAGGAAGCATCAATGAAGATTATCCAATCTGAATTTAGGTTGGACCAAGAGTAATTGGTTGAGATTTTCTTTTGAGTTTTCATATTACTTTGAAGGGTATTTGACGGGGAAGATTGTAAGAAACTATTGATATGCCCTATTAAATTGATTGGGTATGGGTTTATTTTCTCAAAAACTACTGAGCATTTATGTTTCCATATGAACCAAAGTATGGTGGAAATTTTTACCTGAATATGGCTCAAGTTAGTTTCTGTAATCCACCATTTAATCCAGGAAATAAATGTGTTGGAAGTGTAACTTGAAGTTATATTATTTAGGGAGAGACCAAACCAAACGGCTCTTGCAAACGGGCACTCACAGAAGATATGAAGATCCGTTTCTTGCGCTTGATTATTACATAACTAGCAAATCGGGTCGATGTCCTTATTATGAGCACCTAGTCTAGCAGATGTTGGAAGTACTTTTTGTAATAGTTTCCAGATGAAAAGTTTTATTCTTGGAATTGCTTGAATTCTCAAAATCTTATTCCACGGGAAATCTAGGCTGACGTTATTGTCCTGGTCCAGATTGGCGAGAAAGTTATATAAACATTCTTGGTCGTGAATTTTCCCAAGTGATGGTGCCTCCATCTAATGATGTTTTGATCTTGTTTCCTTGGATTTATAGCTTGGATTTTTTCCCGTCCTCTGGGTAAAAAAATTCGTTTAGCTTTTCTTGATCCCACTTATTTTGATCCGTTATTAACTCTTGAACTCTTGTTGGTGTCTGATCTTGAGGGTTGGGGACTTTATGGATTATATCTGCGTTAGGAACCCACCTGTCTTCCCAAATTTTCATCGAAGCTCCGTTTTTGACTTGCCAAACAAAATTTCCTTTTATTAACTGTAAACCTCTTTGGATGCTGGTCCAAATCCAAGACAGATTCGATGATCTGCACTTTTCTAGAGGATGAAAAATTGGGAAATATTTTGCTTTTAGGAGTTTGACCCATAATTGGTCTTGTTCGGTTACCTATCTACTGGCAAGTTTAGTGAGAAGAGCTAAATTGAAATGATGGGGGTTTTTAATTCCTAAACCACCTTGAGAAATGGGCTTGCATATACTTTTCCAAGCTTTTATAAATCCTCCTTTTCTTTTTGCCCACCTTTTTTCCACCATAAAATTTCTCTGAATCCTGTCGAGTTGATCAAGAGTTTCTTTTGGCAAAGCAAGAACTTGCATTTGATAGGTTGGGTAGGATTGAAGGATAGATTTTATCGAGACAGTCCTACCCGCTTGAGATAACAGTTTTGATTTCCAGCCTTGTAAAGTTGAATAATACCGCTGTAGAAGAGGCTCAAAATTGGTTTTTCGATTTTTATCAAAGAAAAGCGGAGTACCCATGTATCTGTCGTTTTTGGTCATCAGCGGGACTTTTAAGATTTTTGCTATAATATTCCCATGTTTCGGATGTATTCGTGGGCTGAAGTAGACGCTGGATTTTTGAAGATTAATCATCTGCCGTGTGATGTTCCCAAATAATTGCAAGATTTCCAAAAGACTTTTCGCTTCCCCCAAATCCGCTTTTGTAAATAAAAAGCGAGTTGAAAAATAGGTGTGATATATTGGGAGCATTTTTGTTGATTTGAAATCAAGTGATTCTCTTGTCTACAATAGCTTTTTCGAGGAGTCTAGATAGAAATTCCATGCATATTAAGAAAAGATATGGAGATAATGGATCACCTTGTCTTAAACCTCTCGAAGTGTTGAAAGTGGGTCCCGGAGAACCGTTTAGAAGAATTGAAAAAGAGGTTGTCGATATGCATTGCAGAGTGAGTTTTGTCCAGATTTCCGAGAAGCCAAAAGCTAAGAGGGATTTCTCAATAAAAGTCCATTAAACCCTATCGAAAGCTTTTGATAGGACTAGTTTTAACGCCAGAAATCCCTTTTTTTTCTTAGAAGGAAACAAAGGAGATCAAAGGAGATCAAAGTTAAGCAATAAGATGGCAAAGGAAATAAACTTAAATTAACAGGATTAAAAAAACAATTTACCGACCCAGTAACCACAAGTAGACCGTTAAATCTTGTTTTCTCTTTAGGTCGAATAATGCATCCCTTCATGTTTTGAGCAAATTGATTTGCGATTACGAGTGCATTATGCGATTCTGAAGAGGATGTGATGTCTGTCTTCTGAGAGTGTTCGGGCTCCACTACTTCTCCTTGCTTCATCATCCCCTTAGGAGGTGAACCGCGTGACTGAATATTCCTGCGAAGTGTTCTTATCGCACCATGCTTTTGATATCCTTTTAGGTTTTCGCAGATTCGGGTTCGCGCTTATCTTAACACATCCAACCTGACTCTCCTTCTTTATGTTTCGCTTAGGGTCTTTATGCTGACCTTCTTTTTCTTTTGCATGGTCTATCTCTTCTGCCTCTATCATGTTGATCATCAATCTCTCTGCCCGTTGATCGGTTGTCAATCCGTCAAAAATAATTTCACTTTCTTACACACTAAATTTGAATGAAGCACAAGGTAAGGAAGAGTTCGTATCCACAGAGAGGCAATTGTTGTTATGTAATTTTCAATTTCTAAGGTAACCAAGGGGGGAATGTTTGTTGTTTAAGCGAAATACTAAAGTGAAAACAAAATAGAGCAAAGCAAATAGTTGGAATAATCAATAAGGAGAAGATATTGGTCACGGGATAGTATCATTCACAAACATGTATTTTCATCAATGATTAGAATTGGTATTTTAATCTCTTATTTACTAAAAGTCCTAGGATACCTTGATCGCAAGTATAACCCGTTAATTCCCCGATTTCATCACAACCACATTAAAAGATGCATATGTGAATTCTTCGTAGAAAGCAACCTAAAGTGTAAAAGCATAATTAAGTTTAACTCCCTACAAGTATTAAGTTTTATGGAATAAGACTAATCAATGCAAACGAATGTGTAAAAGCACTAAACGTTTTAACAAAAGTTATGATTCACTTGTGACTAGTAGGATATATCACTACAAGCACTACCCACAATTATGCTACCTAGAATCAGGGATAAACAACTTTTTCGTATTGAAAACCCTAATATAGCTCTAGAGATGAACGCAAATCGGATTGATTCCGGACTCAACCTAACAAGTATTCAAATCTTATAACACTATTAATTGTGAATCACAAACAATAAATTACTGAGACAAAACTAATTCATAGATTCAAAAACATGTTGAGAAATCAACTTTTATCCCATAACCAATAATATGTTTAGCTACTCATAGCTTTGGAGTTCATCATAGTAATATTAATTGAAAAGAATAAGAAGAAGATGAACAAAAGCAAACCCTAGAAGCGTAAACAAAACCGGCTCTCCAAAGTTCCAAGAATAAGATATCTCCTATGTTGTAGAAGACTTTCCCTTTTATAGCTTTTCTCCAACTTCTAAAATTAGGTCTAGTCTTCAAAGTCCATTAGATGAAAATCCACCAAGCCCATAAGAGAGAGAAACCCATGTAGAAAATATGACCCAAAAGTGGTCGCCGGAAATCTGGTATTGTGGCCGGAACTTGGCCGGAAAGGTCGCCGGAAAACGGTTCAGGTGACCGGCAAAGTCCACCCGGTCACCGGTTCAGTGAGTCAAATCGGTCAAGGTTCAGCCGAGTCAAGGTGAGTCAGCTAGTCAAATCGGGTCAGCTATCCAATTCACTCTGATTCACTTTGGCCTTGGCCATTGCACAGACCTGCAATTTATGATAGGTGTAGAACACACCGTATTTACTATCTAGTAGTTTATGCTTTCTTTGCTATTTTTCTTGTAAATTATGTATTTTACGCTTGTTTTGAGTTTTGTAGCTACTTTGGAGTCGCACGGAGGAAAAGAAGAAGGAATTACTCTATTTGAGCAAAAGGGCAAAATTATCATTTCATGGGCGAACACTATCGGGAGACGAGCCACGGTTAAAGGGCAACTCTCTCAGAGGAGTATTAAAAGTAGCCAGCTGATGATAAGGGGTAGCTACATGTTAGGGGTTGTCCACTGGGGTGTCCCTTATCTAATTAGTAGGGTGGTCCTTATCACTTGGGTGCAAATATCCACCCAAGTACTTATACCCTAAATGTCGAAGATATTATCTTCTTCTCTCTTTTTCCCTTTCACCTGAAGCAGTCATGGCTGCTGTTAAACCGAAATCGATCGAGAAATTGAGATATTTGAAGCTCAGGGATGAAGAGATTCAGAGGAGAAGCAATTGAGACCCGAGGGAAGAAGTTGCTCGATCGACGATGTTCGATCTGTGAAGAGTGAGATGTCACGCTTTGAGATCGATGGGTGAACAGAGAAGAATGAGGGTTTCACCGTTGATTCAAACGAACCAAGGGAAAGAGGAGGAGATCGAGAATTGAATCGAGAAGGAACCGAGGTCATTTATTGGGTTCGAATTGATGGGTTTGAGAAGATATGGCAGATGGATCTGTGGATTGATTTCAGAGATGATAGAACAAGAAATTAGAGATTGGTTAGTAGCAGAAATTGAATTAAAAGGGTTTGTGAGATGGGTCTGGTGGAGATCATAACCTGAGATGAGAGGGGTATCGGAAATGGTGGCTGCTATGTTTTGGGTGAGTGAGCAGATGTTGGTGGTACTCAGGTTAGGCATGAACTGAGCTGTGTGCAACCGAGTGCAAGCACAGAAGCACCAGCAGTGGTGCTGTTGCCTTCAGCTGGGATGAGAAAGAAACATGATGAAGACTCTTGTAGGAGCCAGGGATATGGAGTTAGGTTGTGACATCGACAATGGTGGTGTTGACTGTGGTTGAGAATTATGAAGCTGCAAGGATGAATTTGCAGCTGTGACAGAGTTGTAGTGGTGGCAATGGTTTCCTGGTGTTGATTGAGTGAATGGAGACATTGCAGGAATGAGCTGTGGAATGTGCGGCCTAGTGATGAAAGCCGGTTGTGTGAAGTGCGGGATTGAAGGCCGTGAAAGTATGAGTGATTTAAGTGAAGTCTTCTTTGCAACCGAGCCGGCATGACAGGCATGAATCGAAATTGGTGGTATGACTCGGATCGAGATGGATTTGATATTGGTGTAATTGGAACCGAGGCTGAAGTAATCTTGCCATGGCCTCGGAGGTGTGATTGAAGGATAGAATGCATTACCGAAGTGGTTTGAAGTCATGGATAGTGGGTGCTAGTGCGGACGAGCCGAGGAAAGTGGTCTGTGTGTGAATTAATTGCGGCCTCTCGATGGTGGTGCGGAGATTGGAACTAAGGGCGTAATGAGTTCCAAAGAATTGAGCCGAATCGTGGTTTTGAAGTGTGTTTAAGAGTAAAGGGCCATCTTGGTTTGGGAAGTAATGTTACAAAGACAATGATTGTCTTTGCAAGAGAGCTTGGGCCTTGTGCAATGGTTGGTTAGCCCGGCAAGATGGCTTTGGCCTCGACCCGACTCTCCCCGACTGGTGAATTGACTCTACCGATTGGATTTTGACAGAGTTAACCCGATTTGACTCTGGGCCCGACCCCGATCGATTTGACCGGTTGACCGGTGACTCAAGCGGACTTTGGCTGGGTCACCTGAGGTATTTTCCGGCGACTATTCCGGCCGGATTCCGGTCACAATACCAGTTTTCCGGCGATCCAAAAATTCCAGAATTTTCTATGGACTTCTCTCATGGGTGTGAAGACTTGGACTAGGAATTGGATGGAGAATTGGACTCAAATTTGGAAAGAGAAGGTGGAAGAGTTGAGAAAAGCTTGGATTTGGAAATTGAATTGCTAAAGGAAAAGGATTCTATTCCTTGGAAGATTTGGAGAATATTGAAGCCTATAAATAGAGAAGTTTTCTACATCTTTTACACATCTCTCTACACACACAACACTTGTGTTTTTGCTTGCTTTTCTAAGATTCTTCTTCTTAATTATTTGTGTGAACTTGAAAATTCTCCTTTTAATAATTATTATTTGTGTGAATTTCAAAAGCATGAGTAGCTAATTTTCTTATTGATTGAGGATGAATTCCTAGTTCTTAATACATGATTTGAGTTTTGTTTCAATTCTATCTTGAGGTTTTTCACATGATTATCGATTGTTTTTACTAATAGGAATGTTTATTCATTCATGATTGATTGATAGATTGTTTGGAGTGCACGCTAAATTGATTTGTTAATTGATCTATATCTAGTATAAGTTAGGGGTATACGTAATCGTTCTCGACACTTTACACAAGTAGAAAACACGAGACCTTGCGGAGGGATTCCGTGGAGCGATTGTGTGTAAAAACAACGCTAGAAAGTGGACCAAGCGAACCGAGTTTAACTACTAGTACTAAACCTAAATTCATAAATCTTAATGCATTCAGGGAATTACATCTTGTAAGCGAACCTCGGGGTGGTTCTTTTGAATAGAATCGATAACTAAAGCGGACTCGTTACTCGGTGAAATTAGGGATTTTTGGGGCTAGCTAAGCGGACTCGCTATCCTACGGTTGGTGATAATCTGTGACTAATAACAAGTAGAAAAGAACATAACTTTAATCATTGTTTTGCAACGAAGAAGGATTCCTTGATCTTGTCTCTCTTGTTGCTTTCAACTTCATCTTTTAATTGCTTTGTTTATTTTCTTTTGCTTTTTACACCCCCTTTCGTGACAATTTTTACAACTAGAATCTCTTGCTCCTCGTGGGAACGAACTTGACTTCCATTATATTATTTTTAATTGAGTGGAAACATTAATTAATTTGATTGCACCTACGACACGCATCAAATTTTGGCGCCGTTGCCGGGGAGCAACGGGCGATTTTTAGTTGTTTTTCTTTTTGCTTTATTCTTGCTTTGTTAGATTCTTTACCGTATCTAACTTAGTTTTTGAGAATCTTGTTTGGTGTTATACCTTTGGTGAATGCTTAAAGGGGGTAGACCGAGTCCAATACGTCTTCGATCCGGCACTCAACTAAAGGATTTCATTCGAGCGATTAACACTCCACTTCCTCCTTCTTCATCAAGTGATTTCGGACAAAGAGGAAGAAACGATGGCTGATCGTACACTCAAGGACCTAGCTTCTCACAAGGCTTGATACACACAGCAATGGTGTATCCAAACTAACTCAACCTTCGAGATCAAGCCGGGTTGATTAGAGAGTTACCAAAGTTCCATGGCATGGTGAATGAGGACCCAAACAAACATCTTATGGACTTCTATACCATAGTTATGGCTATGCCTCCACCGGAGACTAATGTGGATGGAGCGATGTTGAAAGCTTTCCCGTTTTCTTTGGCGGGCAATGCTAAGGAATGGTTATATTATTTGCCTTCGGAAGTATCACAACATGGAATGGTATGAAGAAACTTTTCCTCGAGAGATATTTTCCCGCATCCAAAGCTACTCAAATTCGCAAGGAGATTTGTGGATTGAAACAACAAGTGGGAGAATCATTGTATGAATGTTGGGAGCGATACAAGAGGTTGGTGGCAAGCTGTCCACACCATCAATTTAGTGACGTTATGATACTCCAATACTTCTATGAAGCTCTTCACCCAAGTGATAGGTCTCTTCTTGACGCCGCGGGTGGTGGTGCACTAATGAACAAGACGGTGACTCAAGCTACCGAGTTGATTGAAAGTATGGCGGAAAACTCGCAACAATTCTACACAAGAGATGAACCCATGGTTAGGCGAGTGCATGAAGTTAGTGATTCATCATCACAACTTGATCAAAGAATGAGTAACATGGAGATAATGATTCAAAGGATGGCCGCGGTTATTATTCCGGATAATGAGACCGAACAAGTGAATGCTTTATATCCGAATCAAAGGTCAAGGTACGATCCATACTCGAATACTTACAATCCCGGGTGGAAGGATCATCCTAACTTTAGCTATGCAAATAAGCAAGCGGCGGCTCCTAATCCATTTGAGCAACAAGGTGGTTTCCAACAATCACGTTTTCAACCTCAACAACAATTCCAACCTCAAGTGAAGGAACAAGGATCTTCGATAGATGATAAGCTTAATGTCATGATGCAAAGTATTACGTCATTGTTTCAACAAAATCAACAAAAGACCGATTTGGCAATCAAGGATTTACAAATTCAAGTGGCGCAATTAGCGACCGATGTGAACTTATTGAAAGCGCAAGCGTCCACAAAACTTCCTTCACAACCATTTGTTAATCCAAGAGAGAGCATTAATGCGATTACTTTGAGGAGTGGGAAACAAGTGGAGCAACCAAATCAACAAGATAAGGTGTATGATGAGAAAGAGGAAATTGAAACCGCACCAAAGGAGAAAACATCTCCAACCAACCAACCCGAGGAGACGGTTCCTACTTTCACAAATCCACCCCCGTTCCCTAGCCGATTTGCTAAATCAAAGAAAGACTTGGAATACATGGATATTTGGGAGATCTTTAAGAAAGTACAAGTCAATATTCCACTCATAGAAGATATTCGTCAAATTCCTCATTGTGCAAAGTTCTTAAAGGAGTTGTGCATGAAAAAGAAAAGGTTGAAAGGGAATGAAGTCATGAGTGTGGGGGAGAATGCTTGGCGTTTATTCTCAAGAAACTCCCACCAAAATTAAAGGACCCCGGTAGTTTCAATATACCTTGCACAATTGGTAAAACAAGGTTTACTCGAGCTTTGCTAGATTTGGGAGCATCGGTTAATGTTATGCCTTCCTCGATTTATGATTCTTTGAATCTTGGTCCTCTTAAAGAGACCGGGTAGTTCTTGAACTTGCTAACCGATCTAATGTTTACCCGAAAGGGATTGTTGAGAATGTTTTGGTGCAGGTTAATGAGCTTGTATTTCCGGCCGATTTCTATGTCTTAGACATGAATGATGAGAATTCTTCCAAGTCTACACCTTTGCTATTGGGTAGACCATTCTTAAGCATTTAGGAACAAAGATTGATGTCCAAAATGGCACCTTGACTATGGAGTTTGATGGTACACTCATCCACTTCAATATCTTTGAGACAACGCGATACCCTAGTGATGTGAAATCATGTTTTCCTGTGAAAGAGATTGATCCGGGCTAATGAATCATGCAAGAGCTAAGTCGGGCCGTCGACTTTAAAACAAGCGCTTAATGGGAGGCAACCCATAGGTTTTGTATTTCTTATCCTTTTGCTTTTTGTTATTTCTTTTCTTGTTCCATATCATGTTAAAATTTCCCACCTTGACTTTTACTATGAGGATTCAATTACATTGAGGACAATGTAAGGTTTAAGTGTGGGGGAGTGGTTAAGCATGTATTTTAAAAAAAAATAAAAATTAAAAAATTTAAAAAAAAAAAGGTTTTACTTAAAACTCCAACTTTTAAAGATTTTAGAGTCACTAGCATACTTCTAGGTATGTTTACATAGAGATTTTGACCGACATAATTGAACTTGGAAATGTTAGAGAACTACATTCGGATTTCTTGCTTGTTTGAGTGTTAAATAATGGATTTAATCATGCCGGTGATGCGAATTTGGTGCAGGGAGAAGGGCATTATTAGAGTTGCTGATCAATCATTAGTGGAGACTACCCGTATTCATATCATGAGAGGCACCGACCAGAATTCTTCCATCTACTAAAGAGCTTCTTTTGAGTGTGTGTCACCATACGTCAATTCCGGGTAGAATGGTGAGCTACCCAACCTCCCACCAATAGAAGCACTACTCTTTGATCTCTTGAGTGCTAATTTTGTCAATCATAAGGGTGACGTCTATAGATGAAAGCCTCCTTCTTGTAGTTCGATTTGCAGTTAGCACCATTTTTTTCTCTCTCGACAACAACGGATCCATAGAAACACATTCATCATCAACAAGGAGCGACATCAAAATCTACAAGGAAAGTTGGAAAAAGTTCAAGGTTTACAAGCAACGGAACGAGAAAAAGAGCAAATTTCAAATACAAGTAAAGCAACATACAAAGAGCGGATTTCACATATATGTTGAAGACTTACAATACAATGAGGTAATTTTATATCCAAGTATGAAGACTTATTCATGAAAGCGAAGAAAATTAAAAGGTGAGAATTTTTGAAGTTTATGATTTCAAGACAATACAAGTTGTGAAGAATCAAGCGGTAAAATACTTCTCCCACGGCCATGGTTCATTTTTTGTATTTTATTTCTCTTGTTTCAAAAACAAAAAAAAAAAAAAAAAAAAAAAAAGAAATGAATGAAAATTACATAAAAAAAAAGAAAAAGAAAAAGAAAGGAAAAAAAAAAAAAAAAACCAAGAGAAATATTTGTTTTGTTTTTATAAGCCGTGGGGAAGGAAAAATCTATAAGGAAGTTTCAAGCGACAAGGTTTTAAGGTAAAAGAGTTACAAATTGTCAAGGATTTATGAAATTCGAGGGTTTATCATCAATAGTTGAAACCGAAGACGAAGACTAAGAAGATCAAGACGAGGAGCGGAAGACGTTTCTATTGGATGCCGTGAGAGTGGTGTTATCATAATTGGCGATCGGATGTGAAGGTGAGTAAGTAATCTCATCCTCAATAATATATGATTGATTTCCTTTCTTAGAGATCGTCAGAAAAATGGTTTTTCAAAATATTAAAAGATGTGGGTTTTTAAAAATATTTCGGAAGTTTTCCTTCCCATCATTCAACGTGTTGCAGGAATTCTCTCTTCATTCCTACCTGCACACATGTGAGACCCATAAAAAAGCCGTCTTTTTGAGTGCAATTATCATAAAATCCTATTTGGTGAGGCGCGGAAGTCGAGGCGAAATGCTTATTGATCGTTTCTCAAACACGCGTTCTCTCATTATGGTGTGGTTATTTCTCACTCAACATTTAAGAACGAGAATATGTTCTTTAGTATTTCTAACTTCTTATTACTAGTATGCAGAAACTCTATGTCCTCATAGCTTTTTGGATGCTTGGGACGCTTGAACGCTTTGAAGTTGTGAGTTTTTAGTTTGATTTGCTCGAGGACTAGCAAAGTCTAAGTGTGGGGGAATTTGATAGGTGTAGAATACACCGTATTTACTATACAGAGTTTATGCTTTCTTTGCTATTTTTCTTGTAAATTATGTATTTTACGCTTGTTTTGAGTTTTGTAGCTACTTTGGAGTCGCACAGAGGAAAAGAAGAAGAAATCACCAAAATTGAGCAAAAAGGGCAAACTTGTCATTTTATCAAGGGCGAAGACTATATGGAGCCCAGCCAAGGTTAAGGGGTGACTCAAATTACTGAAGGAAGGACAATAATAGTTAAGGGAGGTCAAAGAGGTGTCCCTTATCCAAAAGAAGGGAGTGAGAATAGCACAATTGGGATGTACTTATGGTGGGTGTTTGAATCCACCCACACCCTAAACTCTGACCCATACCCAAGCCCACATGTCTGAATCCACCCATACCCTAACCGAAACCCGTACCCGGATCCATGCCCGAGTCCGACCCAATTTTATAACCCTATCTTAAATTGAGAAGAGTTATTTCTCAATCATTTTGCCTGAAATCGAGAGGCTAAATTCAGAGAAACCAAGAGAGAAAGGAGCAGATCGATTCGAGTCTGTGGTGAGATCGATTAGAGAGTTGTTGTTGGTGGCGATGCTGAAGAACTTATGAAGGAGGTACTGTGGGTGTTGATGTTGCATCGATTGGAAGGAGGAGATGAAGTCGACTCAGAGTTGAGTCTGTGATGAAGGTGTTGATTTAAGGTTTCACTGTGGAGATGAAGAAGATTTTGTTGCTGTGGAATCGATAATGGGTTTCGATTGAAAAGACTCAGAGAAGAAGCAACAGCTGAATCTGAGATCAAGGAATTGAAGGGGTTTCTGTTAATTAGGGAGATGGGTCTCTGAAATTGCTGTCGGAGCTTAAAATAGAAGATGGGTTTTTTAGGTGATATGAGTGGCAGTGAGCTGTATTGCAGGAAGAAATGGAGCTGACAAGGTGCAGTTTAAGCTGGCATGGAGTCTGGTGGAGTTGTTGCCGTGGAGTTTAGCTTGCTATTGTCTCAGTGGGGTGACTGAATTGGTGGTGTCTTTGAATTGCAGAGGAGATGAAGAAGCAGCTGATGTTGCAGGCATGAGTGAAGTTGCTGTTGCAGGGGAGAATTGGAGATCGATATAGGATGTTAACTGAGATGGTTGTGCAGCTCATATGATGCAGCTGCGAGTGAAAGCTGGTAATGCTGTTATGATGGCAATGGTGAACTGGATGGTGTAAATGAGCTGTAGTTGTGCAGCTGGAGCAAGACAGCAAGGGTTGAGCTCATGGTGTTGCTATTTTATTTGAGCTGAGTTGCAGCTGTGGATATTAAGCTGAATTGCAGGCATGAGTTCAGGTGAAGCAATGGTATGGCTGGTGCTTGTTGTGGCCTGTAGTGGTGCAGAATGGATGTGACAGGTTGAGTTAAGCTGGCGCTGCTGTTGTGATGATTTGAGACAGGGAATGCTTGGTGCTGTTATGAGGCTGTGCTGCAATGAAAGTTGCAGAGTTGAGTGCTGCCGGTGCTGGTGCTGTTGTGCAAGATGATGAAACTGAGGTATTGAGCTGCAGTTTAGTTTGGTGTGTGAAGTGCAGAGTTGTAAGGGAACGATGTTGCTGGTGGAAATGCAGTAGTGGAATGGCTCAGCAGGGTAGAGATGAGATGAGTCAGGGAAGAAGAGGAGCTATAACTGATGGAAAGAGGTGGTGATATGGAGTTGTTAAAGAAGTAGAATGGGTCCATGGTGATGATTAAGTCTTTGCGGGATGAATGAGTTGGTTTGGAACCGCAAGGAAGTACTGACCATCTTGGTCGGAAGAAGCTTTGATGCACAATCATGGTGCGGCAAAGATCTCGGCTTTGTGCAATGGTTCATGCTAAGCCCGGTCGGGCTAGTTAGCCATGACTCGTCTCGACTCCATCTAACTCAAGGTCTTGACCCGACTCACCTGACTTGACCCGTTTTGACTCAGTGCTTTGACCCGAGTTGACTCGACTGATCCGACCCGTTGACCGGTGACCGGTTTGACTTTGCCGGTCACACCAAAGCGACTATTAGGCGGATTCCGCCATAATCCCGATTTTCCAGCGAGCAAAAATTCAGAATTTTCTATGGATTTCTCTCATGGGTGTGAAGACTTGGACTAGGAATTGGATGGAGAATTGGGCTCAAACTTGGAAAGAGAAGATGGAAGTTGAGAAAAGCTTGGATTTGGAAGTTGAATTGCTAAAGGAAAAGGATTCTAATCCTTGGAAGAGTTGGAGAATATTGAAGCCTATAAATAGAGAAGTTTTCTACATCTTTTACACACCTCTCTACACACACAACACTTGTGTTTTTGCTTGCTAAGATTCTTCTTTTTAATTATTTGTGTGAACTTGAAAATTCTCCTTTTAATAATTATTATTTGTGTGAATTTCAAAAGCATGAGTAGCTAATTTTCTTATTGATTGAGGATGAATTCCTAGTTCTTAACATGATTTGAGTTTTGTTTCAATTCTATCTTAAGGTTTTTCACACGATTATCGTTTGTTTTTACTAATAGGAATGTTTATTCATTCATGATTGATTGATAGATTGTTTAGAGTGCACGCTAAATTGATTTGTTAATTGATCTATATCTAGTATAAGTTAGGGGAATACGTAATCGTTCTCGACACTTTACATAAGTAGAAAACACAAGACCTTGCGGAGGGATTCTGTGGAGCGATTGTGTGTAAAAACAACGCTAGAAAGTGAACCAAGCGAACCGAGTTTAACTACTAGTACTAAACCTAAATTCATAAATCTTAATGCATTCGGGAATTACATCTTGTAAGCGAACCTCGTGGTGGTTCTTTTGAATAGAATCGATAACTAAAGCGGACTGTTACTCGGTGAAATTAGGGATTTTGGGGCTACCTAAGCGGACCTGCTATCCTACGGTTGGTGATAATCGCTGACTAATAACAAGTAGAAAAGAACATAACTTTAATCATTGTTTTGCAACGAAGAAGGATTCCTTGATCTTGTCTCTCTTATTGCTTTCAACTTCATCTTTTAATTGCTTTGTTTATTTTCTTTTGCTTTTTACACCCCCCTTTCGTGACAATTTTTACAACTAGAATCTCTTGCTCCTCGTGGGAACGAACTTGACTTCCATTATATTATTTTTAATTGAGTGGAAACATTAATTAATTTGATTGCACCTACGACACGCATCAATTTACTGCACTATCATTGTGCATCACTACCAGCTTAACCTGACACTGCAATGTGTAGCAGCATTATTACAGCTGCCACTGCCCTGTAACCGAGCTTTCAACCACAGAGACTCAACCTCCATAAGGTAATCATCCATCAGCTCATTCCCCAGACTCGAGTATCGGTTCCTTCTACCAGCACCACCTCCCTGCAACTCGATGTAGCTGCACAGCACAAACTCCAACTAACACCACCAGACTCATCTCCCTGTTATTGCAATTTGAAACATCAACTAAATTTCTCTACTACTTCCATAACCACCACCAAAGATTTTAAGATAGCTCCTCTGTCAATGCTTCACCCTGCGCAGTTCCTTGTAATACGGTCTCAATGCACAAGGTTAGCAACACCATCTCGGCTCTCGCCAACCTTCTAAATTCATGTCATTGCCAATGGCAGTACCTACAGATCCTGTAGCTTCATGGATGTAATGCCATGACAGCAACCACAAGCCAACTCCACCTGCAATTCTGCCATCTCCAGCAAACCACTTCTCTGTCATTTCCACAAACCAGCTACAACACAATCCCAGGCTTCTTCTCTGATTCTACCAAACCTCAACAGCATAACCATTTCAAACCACTTGAGCCACCATGAGTTCAAACCTATTCACCAGATGCAAATCCGAGTCACACCCATCTCTGCAATTGGAAGCATACATTACCAGCTTCTCTGCTTCTTGTTCTACGATTTATCAACCAACTACCCATTTCTGTCTTAGCACAAATTCCATCTCGAATATCTCATACACAAACAACACCTTGAACTGGTGTGCTCTAAACACAGCCACACAACCAATTTAGTTCTCATCTCTTGCTCTAGACCTCAGTTCCTCTATCACTGGTTCTCACAGCAACACAGAATCATTTCCTCTACCACAGACCACAGCATAACCCATCCTCCTTCATTGCTCATTCTTTGTAATCTCAGTCACAACTGCAACTCAGTATCACCACCATTCTTCTTATTTCCAGTTCAAGCTCATACTGACTCCTTCCCCGTACTCACTGCAAGCACCCAGCCCAATAGCAAAAGAACCCATTAAATCTTCACCACCAAAGACCAACATCAATTGCAGCTCATACCCACACAACCAATTCATCTCCATAATAGCACCCGTAACTTCATTCTAGCCGCACAACCAATTAAACCTTCTGCAGACTTCAAAATCTCAAACACAGATTCACTCCATTAAAACAAAGACCAACAATTCCCATAATTTGATAAAGAAGTGGCAACAATTCTTCAAAACCCATCGAGCTCGAGTTAAAGCAACAACGTCTCGATTCTTAACAAACCCATATATCGATTTTTCCCGGAAAACCCATATCAGCTTTTTCTTTCTTCGGTCGAACCCATTTCCATTCAATCACAAAAAACCTTTTTCTCATCTCTTAATTCTCGATCTCACAACAAACAAGTCCTAATTCTTCATCATTCATCCTTGATATCATGACTTCAAACCCTAATTCATCTTCTCAATTATAATGCCTCAGATCCCTTTCGGATTCGAATCGCACCATCTCCATCTTCACTTCTCCGATTCACAATTCTTCACAACTTCCACCATTAACAGGCGCCTCCATTTCACATAGCAAGATCGAGAGAAATGATAAAGAGATTGAGGAGGAAAGGGGGAAATGAACCCTAACTCTTTCTTCTCTCACAGAAACATCACAATGAATTTGGGGATGAGAATGAATTCCTCACGACCAAGTTGATAATGTTGCCTGTACGGCCAGTATTTAGGCACCCCGGACAATGGATATGGGCCACCAAGAAATCTCTTTGTATTGTCGGTCCTTGGGAACCGACAAGCTTAATTGTTGACTTTGCTCGTAACCTTCTCATACGGAACCGGAATGACCTCGTTCTTTCGCCGATAGCTTCGCCTTTTCGCTCTTTTCCGCTTAAATGAGTGATTTCTTCTCCTTTTGTTCTCGGTGACTCCATTGCACCTATAAAACTCAAAAGCAAACATAAGATACATAATTCACACGAAAAAATAGCAAAGAAAGCATAAACTCTAGATAGTAAATACGGTGTATTCTACACCTATCACCCGTTTATCGTCCTTCACATTTTATCTTTGCTTTTCCTTTAACTTCGCCTTACCCTCATATTGCTTCACATCCAGTTCATTACACCTCTTCGCGCTGGTACAGTCTCCCATAATTTCTCATATGCCAGATGGCATGGGGAATCGGATTCGCCTATGGTAGGTCGATGCGATTGCCATTACTCCATGAATCAAGGGTCTCCCGATGATGGCGTTGTAAGGCGACTCTACATTCACTATGCAAAATGTGACTACAGTTTCTAGAGTTCCCGCGGGAATAACCATGGTAATCTCGCCCTTTGGTCTTGATGCGACATTGTTGAACCCGTAGATTATATATGTGGAGGGGATTAATTCCGAGTCACTGTACCCTATGGTTTTGAACGCGTGATAGAACAAAATGTCAACTGAGCTTCCAGTGTCTACCAGGATTTTTTTAATTGCCCAGGGTCACTTTTTATCTGCGTCGTCCTCTTCCTATCAAGAGTGTGGTTGCATGGTCATAGTGACCACCAATGGGTCAGAATGCATCCCTCATCTCGCTGGTATTTCATCTGTTGTGAAGGAGATCGGCTGCTTTTCCATTCTTCAAGTGATCGACCTTTTGTTACCAGGTGTATTTCTTCGCCATTGCGATCTCTTTTTTATACTCGACTTAGGACATTATCATGAAAGTTGCTGATCTCTTTAGCAGAGTGGATAATGGAATTTATCTGTCTAGAATTATGTCCAATCTCAATGCGATGTATGACTACTGGTTGGTGGGATGGTAGTGCTCTTAGTAATTCATTTGTCTCTAGGAAGTGGTTCAGCATTCCCTTCTCGATTAGATCTAGTAGAAACCTTCGCACGTTTCTGCAGCGTGCGATGTTGTGGCCGTAAAACCGGTGATACACACAAAATTCCACTCCTTTCTCCTGGTGAGGTTCTTGTCCGATATTCTTTGGCAGCGGTATTTCTTCAGTTAGCACTACTGCCTCCCAGATTTTGTCTATGGGTGTGTTTAGCCTGGGAAGTTTCACATCTTCGAATGACGGGTAGTATGGCCTTCGCTCAACTTGATTGTCGTACCTTCTTGTCGGGTAACTGTAAGAATGAAGCATATCCCCATATTCTCTCTGAAACCATTCAGTACTTCGCCCGCTGATTCAGTACACATGGTCCTCCATCGTGTGGCCAGGCTTCGCAGGCTTTCTCTATGCGCTTTCCTTAGCTCGCACGCGTTTTTAATGCATGTTTTTGCCCGACTGCTGGTTATGTAGTTCCCTAAGAACAACCTTTGCAGTTGTGCAAACGAAGTCACCGACCCTTCGCCTAGATAGTCAAACCATGATGAAGCCTCCCCTTCCATACTAGCGGGAAAATACTTGCATAATACCGCTTGATGTTGGGCCCATGGTATTAGTGTGAGATTATAGGCTTTCACGTGATGTACCGTATATCCCGTCCCATCGAAGATGCTAGAAAACGTGGGTAAAGTGCATTTAGCAGGAATGGGTGCTTGTAGTATTTCTTGTGAAAATGGCGATCGCTCTGCTTCCTCTATGGCTTCTGCTAACTTCATTTTTCCTCCTCCTCTTCTGTTATTATTTTTCATTACTGCTTTGAGTTCTTCCAGCTGTTGGAGTATAGCTTGATTCGCGTTAACCTGCTTCATCTCCCTTGTTCTCGGCTCCGCTAAGGCTCCTAATCCTCTTTGTTCTATCATGTTTCTCTCTATTGCCCCTCTAGTATCTCGTTCCAAACTCGTCTCTCTTTTGTACCTCTGGGTTTCGCTCTGAGCTACTTCCTCTTCTGCCATCATATCTCTGTATTTCTTGTTTTGGGCTTCCTCTCCTTCCTTGATTCCTTCTTCTTTCTATCTCTCTCGCAACCTTCTTTCTATGTCGCGTGCATTTTCGGTTTCGGTCTCTCTTTCGTGCACTTCTCGTTCGTATTCTACACGGTTGTTTTGCACTTCTCTAGTTCTGTCATGGCGTTCGCTCATTCGCCTTGACGAACTCCTACTTGTCCGAGTTTCCATTTCTCCAGTATGAGTTCGTGCTTGTATATCCTCATTCAACCGACTATTTTCTTCTGTTAACAAGGTGTTTTGTCGTGCCAAGTTTGCTCGCTCTTCTGCTAGCTCCACATCTCTCGCTACTTCGTTCGAGCCCTTGCCTCAGTTCTCTTTCAATTTGCCTGTTTCGCGCGAGCCGTTCTCTTAACTGTTGGATAGTCAAGTGGTCCTCATTGTTTGGGTTTTTACCTCGATTTTGCGTTGATTGGTCCTCCTCCTCCATTGTTTCGGTATCAGTTGTGTGCACAACACCTTCTTCGTAAACGATTCTTTCTCCTTTGTTATTTTGTTGTGTTGGGTCTTGAGCAACAACATCATTGTTCTGCTGGTCCGTTTCTATGATGGAGAGTAGGCTGCGATTACGGTGTTCTCGCTCTAAGCCTCTTTTCTCTCCAGCAGCTGAAGTTTCAGCTTCACCTCTTGTTCCCTTTCTCTTTACCACTATGTTACTCCTTCGTGTAGCAATGATGTGTCCTGCTCTTGAAGCGGTTCGCACCATTCTGTCTGTGAGGAGTGTAAGTAGACGAATTTTGGTTTGGTTTTTGTTTACCGAGAAAGAATCTTAAGGAAGATGTCTGATAGAATATCGCGCAGTTTTTTTTTTTTTTTTTTTTGAAGAGCAAAAGGTTTTTCGGCAAGAATTTTCCAGGTGATATGGTGGTATGCTTATCGAGATTTTTTGGTGGATATCAGGATGAAAGTGGTGTATATTTTCAAGGCATCAGTGACTTCAAACAATCAACTAGTAGGTTTTCATGATGGACATAAAATGATGGTAATGATGGTATCAAATGATCTTTGAAAAAATGATATTTTCTAGCTGATAACTAGCATGTGAGGATAAATCCTCCATGTTTCTAGCGCCAAAATGTAGTTGCAGAAAATTCCACAACTACACCCATTGTAATGATAATAACACAAAGCTTAAGTCATGTATATCAACTCAAACATTAATGATATTATTCACCACTTTGATGCTAAAATGATCTTCACAAACACTTTATATTGAATGTATGAAGCTCTTACAATGATCCTCAAGATGAACTTACAAACAAATAATGGAAAGATGTAAAATAAGGACTAAGCTCTAAAAGATAATCACTTAGTTCTCTAGATGATTTCTCTAGTGTTCTTATACTTACTGATCTCTCTCCCTTCTCTCTCTTATTTTGAACTCTTATATAGGCAAATATATCAGTATAATACAACCATGGTTCACATGCAAAATCTCTGCTCTGTCTTCATCGCGTAATTATTTCTTCGTGTTCACTCTTTACTTTCGCGCTTACATTCTTCGCCTTGGTCTTTGATTATCATAGTAGTTTCGTGTTTAGGTTTGTCTTGTCTGGGGCGAGGCTTGGTTATGCCTTGTGCGATATTTTTCCCCCACATAGTTTCATGGTCATAAATACTGCAAGATCCCTTATTAAATTCCCTGCACTTATTGTTTTCTAATATTTGATACATTTCTCAACTGCATCAATTCTATTGTAGTAGGATGATAATATCAAGGACATGAGCTACATATGGGTTTTGGATGCATTTCTCAACTGCTCTATTATTTTTTTTACTCAAAAAAGGCGATATATTGAAAAAGATCGTATTACCACCAAGACGATGGTATACTGATCAAAAGAAATATAAAACGATTGCTCAATTATAGTAGAGCGAAATACATTAATGCATTACAACATCCCAATTATGCAGAAAACCGTATTCAAAGAAAACCAACTGAAAATATCAGTACACACGCACCAGTTAAAAATAAGAGCCTTCACGTTATCGATGATAGCTTCAACTGAATTGTATTTTCCATTGAATAGCCTCGCATTTCTTTCAATCCACATTGCCCACCAAATGGCAAAAGGATATATATCCCAAATTCTTTTCCTTTATTCTTTTTGTTTCCTAGAATGCATAATTATGTCAACATTTTTCATCCATATTTTATTTTGTTTCCATTAGTCGGTAAGAATTAGGATGCTCACAAGTATAAAAAGTAAAAACTTCAAGAGTGATGAGGTAGATCAGCAAGTATCAAAAGTAAAAACCAATCGAGGCTGATAAAAAAAAATCATATTTTGTTTTGTTTACCGCTGCATCCAAAATGATACTCAGAAGAAAAAAAATATTAAGAGAAACTTTCTTTTTAAGTGGGAGGAAAATAGAGAGTAAATTTTTGATGGGGACGTTTTCTGATGGGGGCATGGGGTACAAACCATATGTTAACATGTGTCTTTCTCATTAATTGTTTTAACAAATTATGTTTCCTAAAATATCAAAGATAAAATATCACCAATTAAGATAACCAATATTCTCTCCAAAAATATATTTCTTTGATATTTTGGAAACATAATTGTTTGGAAGCAATTAATGGACAAACACATGTCAATATATGGTTTGTCCCCCATACTCCCATCAGAAAACGCTCTCATCAAAAATTTATCCGAAAATAGGTAAAAAATTCGACTTTACTTTGGGAGCCAGCTGATAGGTGTAGAATACACTGTATTTACTATCTAGTAGTTACGCTTTCTTTGCTATTTTTCTTGTGAATTATGTACTTTACGTGTGTTTTTGAGTTATTAGGTACTCTGGAGTCGCACCGAGGAAAGGAAGAAGAAATTATCCAATTTGAGCAAAAAGGACGAAATTGTCATCTCACAAGCAAGTGATATATGGAGCTGACCCGAGGTTAAGGGACAACTCTCTTTTGGAGAAGTATTAAAAGACAGCCAGCAAATGTTAAGGGGCTGCCAGCTGGGTAGCCCTTATCAAGGTGACTGGATACTGGGTATAACCCTACTCCCATAACCCCTTATCTGCCAGACCGGGGTGGCTTTATCTACTTTCATTTTTCTTACACAAGACCTAAAGTTCAGTGAGAAATTAATTTCTCATTATTTTCCTCTTCGACCTGAAACTGAGAGAGATCGAGAGGGCTGAGTTTTTGCTGTGATACTGTGAAATCGAGAGAGATGGAAGCTTTTGGTTTGAATCTGCCGCTGATGAAGAATTTACTGTGAATAAAGGGGATCTGCATCTTGTTTGGGGTTAATCTAAGGAGAAATTAGGGTTTGAGAATGGAAGAATTTGAGTATCAGAATGAAGAAATCATGGGTTTTGAGCCTGCAGCTGTTGAATTCGTTAATGGAAGAGAAGATTGGGTTTCGATCTGTGAAGAGCTAGATGGTGATGAATGAAGGGTTCAACTCAGTTTTGAGTTTTGAAATGATGGGTATGACTCAATTGAAGTCATGAACAGATGCAGGAGAAGTTGATGGTGGTTCCAAATTGGTTTTAGTGATGAATTAGTGATTCTGGTGGCTGCTTCTGATATTGGAGGAATTCATAGAAGAAAATGGATGTTATGTTGGCTTGGTTCTGGCAGAATGATATGAAGCAATAGATTGACTGAGTTGGAGCTGTTGGAGCAGATGGAGTTAATGGGTAAATCAGTGATGGTGGATTAAGAGGAATGAGTGTTTGAGCAGATGCTAGCTTAAATGAATATCTGATTGTGCAAAGTGCAGGAACTAGAGGGTTATGAGCTCAGTTTTGAACCTGAGTTGTGGCTGAAGTGAAGCATAGATGAATGCCTAGGATACAGGGGACTATGGTGCTCTTACTGTTGGTGATTGTGAAATTGCAGTGGTGAGATGGAAGAGGCACAGAGCTGATGGGTTTGAGCAGTCTGAGTTGAAGCTGCAGATGAGAGTTTGAGAGCTATTGGTGTTGTTTGGTGATGCTTGCAGAGGTTGAGGCAGGCTGGCTAGTTGATGTTGCTTTCCAGGGATTGCAGGGAAGTTGCAAGTCAGTGATGGAAATGCAGGTGCAGGTCAAGTTGGAATTGTTGCTGGCATTAAGGTTACAGGGAAGAGCAGGTGTTGTAATGGCATTTGCAGGCGCAGTCAAGTCTGGGATGTTATGAGTTGCAAGTGAAGCTGGTGAAAATGAAGACAAAGTTAGTGCTGTGAGTCTTGTGAATTGGTTTAGATGGCAGAAGGATGTTGGTCTGATGGCAGGTGGTTGAAATGACTGAGCTGTAGGCACTAGTGGTTTGGCACTGCAATGAACTGAGTTGCAGGTATGAAGTGCAGCTGGAGTGTTGGCTTGGCTGTGCTGAGAAGGGATTGTGAAGCAGTATTGCTGTTGAGATGCTGTGATTCAGCTGGTGCTAGTGAATCATGTCTGGAAGTGAAAATGGTGATAGTGGTGTTGGATCCAGGCTTGTGCTGCTGTAACTGGGAGAGCAGATGTTGCGGGAGGTAATGATGGAAGTGCAGTGTTGCAGTGAAATGAGTATGAGATGGAGTTGGTCTTGCAAGAGCTGCAGGAACTGAAGTTGGATGCTGGTGCAACGCAGGGATGGACTCAAATTAGTGAGAAATGGCTACAGAATGCAGCTGCATGAAGCTGAGCACAATGATTGTGCACCACAGTGTTTGGCCTGTGCAATGGCCTAGCCTGGCCAAGTTAACTCAGTCAGCTGAATCTGACTCCTCCCTGACTCAGGTCTGACTCTGAGATGAGTCACCTGACTCTCCCTGACTTGGTGCTTGACCGAGTTGACCCGCCGAGTTGGATCGTTGACCGCTTTGACCCGCTTGACCGGTGACCGGGCGGACTTTGCCGGTCACCTGAGATGCTTTCCGGCGACCCTTCCGGCCAAGTTCCGGCCACAATACCAGATTTTCGGCGACCACTTTTGGGACATATTTTCTACATGGGTCTCTCTCTCTTATGGGCTTGGTGGATTTTCATCTAATGGACTTTGAAGACTAGACCTAATTTTAGAAGTTGGAGAAAAGCTATAAAGGGAAGGTCTTCTACAACTTATCATATATCTTATTCTTGGAATTTTGGAGAGCCGGTTTTGTTTACGCTTCTAGGGTTTGCTTTTGTTCATTTTCTTCTTCTTTTCAATTAATATTATTATGATGAACTCCATAGCTATGAGTAGCTAAACATATTATTGGTTATGGGATAAACGTTGATTTCTCAACATGTTTTTGAATCTATGAATTAGTTTTGTCTCAGTAATTTATTGTTTGTGATTCACAATTAATAGTGTTATAAGATTTGTATACTTGTTAGGTTGAGTCCGGAATCAATCCGATTTGCGTTCATCTCTAGAGCTATATTAGGGTTTTCAATACAAAAAAGTTGTTTATCCCAGATTCTAAGTAGCATAATTGTAGGTAGTGCTTGTAGTGATATATCCTACTAGTCACAAGTGAATCATAACTTTTGTTAAAACGTTTAGTGCTTTTACACATTCGTTTTCATTGATTAGTCTTATTCCATAAAACTTAATGCTTGTAGGGAATTAAACTTAATTGTGCTTTTACACTTTAGGTTGCTTTCTACGAAGAATTCACATATGCATCTTTTAATGTGGTTGTGATGAAAACAGTGGAATTAACGGGTTATACTTGCGATCAAGGTATCCTAGGACTTTTAATAAATACGAGATTAAAATACCAATTCTAATCATTGATGATAATACATGTTTGTGAATGATACTATCCCGTGACCAATATCTTCTCCTTATTGATTATTCCAATTATTTACTTTGCTTTCAATTACTTTTATTTCTTAGATAAAACAAACATCCCCCCTTGGTTACTTTAGAAACTGAAATTTTATAACAACGAAAGCCTCTCTGTGGATACGAACTCTTTCTTATCGCATACTATATTTATATCTAGTTGATTGAGAAAGTGAAATTATATTTGACGGATTGACACACGATCAAATTTTTGCGCCGCTGCCGGGGAGGCATACGGCTTGTTATTGAGTTTTTAGTTTCTTTTTACAATTTCTGCTTTTATCTTTGCTTTTCGGTTCTTGTCTTGTTTCTCACTTGTTTGCGAGAATTGTTTGCAGGTACCTAATCTCTGGCTTCTAAGGATTGGAATTATCCAAGGTGCGGGATAGCTACTCGAAAAGGCACAATACTCCAACCAAGGCGAAACACAACGGACGAGCACGAGTTGGAAGTAGGAGAAGAGATTTTCCAACAACAAGAAGAAGAAGCAATGGGTGATGCAAATCTTTCACTCAAGGACTTAGCTTCTCATACGCTTGATACACAACAGGGGTGTATTCAAACGAACTCTACTTTTGAGATAAAGCCGGGGTTGCTTAGAGAATTACCAAAATTCCATGGCATGGTGAATGAATACCCAAACAAACATCTTATGGACTTCCACACCATTGTCACGGCTATGCTTCCAGCGAATGTTGAGGCGGATGGTGCAATGTTGAAAGTTTTCCGTTTCTCTTTAATGGATAGTGCTAAGGATTGGTTGTACTATTTACCTCCCGGAAGTGTCACAACATGGAATGGGTTGAAGAAACTCTTTTTGGAGAGATATTTTCCTGCATCAAAGGCTACTCAAATTCGCAAGGAGATTTGTGGGATGAAGCAAAATGTGGGAGAATCCTTATATGAATGTTGGGAACGATACAAGAGATTGGTTGCAAGCTGCCCTCACCACCAATTCAGTGACGCTATGATCATCCAATACTTCTATGAAGGACTCCAATCAAGTGATAGGAATCTTATTGACGCTGCGGGTGGTGGTGCACTAGTTAGCAAGACGGTGGCACAAGCTAGAGAGTTAATTGAAAACATGATAGGTGTAAAATACACCGTATTTACTATGTAGAGTTTATGCTTTCTTTGCTATTTTTCGTGTGAAATATGTATCTTATGTTTGATTTTGAGTCTTATAGGTGTTTTGGGAGTCATTGGAGCAAAAAGGAAGTGGAACTCGCCCAAATCTTAGATTCCTTCTCATCATGCTGAAGAACACGGAAATACGAGGTCATGCGAAAGAACGATGTCATTCCGATGCCGTATGAGAAGGTTACGAGCGAAATCAACGGTTAAGCTCGTCGGTTCCTCGAACCGACAAGATAAGCGAGAATGATATAGGAAGCGCACTTATCGTCTTACAAGACTCGACAAATCGAATGATTACTAAGGGCGCTGGTTTAATTACTCGGGGCACCTCCCTCTTTTTAACTAGGTCGACCTCGGGATTTGTAACAACACGTAACAACAAGAGATTTGAAGTCCATTTCATGTCAAGAATACGGAGTTCTCTTTGGTGAATACCGCCATTCGAATTCGGAGACGAAAGAAGGAAATTGCGGGCTTTTCAGAGTCGGTGAAGAATAATGAGAAGTGGGTTTGTCTTAGAGTTGAAGTTGGCAGCAAGGTGAAGGGATTTGAGTGATGTATTGTGTCAAGAAAATCGAGAAGAACTTGAACCTGGAGGGATGAACGGTGACTCGATTTATAAATGTTTGTGTGAATTCGAGTATAAGCAAGGTGAAGGGAATTGTGGGCGGGAGGACTAAAGCAAACACCGATAGATTTATCTTGCCTTCAACAAAGTATAACGCACTTTGGATGTTTGACAAAAGGCCTGTGCGGCTCAGTTAGGGTTTTTGGTGGTTTACCAGGAGGTGTTCTTGTGTTGGTTGAATTGGTGGATGCGGCTCGAGATGGTTGAGTCCCGATAGCATTTGTTGTGATGCAAGGATCGCAAGAAGAGTGAAGCATTGGTGGCGCTGTGCTTCGTTGTTATCGAGGTGAGATTATTCGCGAGTAATTGCAAGAGAACCGGTAGGATGCAAAGAATAAGGTCAAGGCTGCTGCAGTGTGAGCCAAGTTGACAAGGAGAATGAGGTTGGAATTGCTTTGGGTTCTGGTCGCGATTATACTTGGGGTCGGTGGCTATGACAATGGGTCTTGAGCTGAATTGTGCTGGGAACTGATGATGCAGCTGCAGAATGGTCGCAGTGTGAGTATTGCCGCAATAGTGATGGCTAGAATAAAGATGGTATTGCTGTTGCAATCTAGAGCAGAGATTATATGGTTCAGGTGGTGGAGCTGTAGAATACATGAGCTACAGGAAATGAATGTTGCAGAATGGTTTTGACAGCTGAACTGGTGCTTTTTAGTGCCGGTCATTATTCTTTGATGGCTGGTGCTACTGAAGCAACAGATGGATGCAGGCCTGGATTGAGCTGAACGGTGAAGGAAGGTCAGGGAACAGAAGTTGGAACTGTGTTGGTGTTGGAGCAAGAAGGTAGAGCTGGTGAAGGAAGCATTGCTGGTGGTGAAGTGAGACAAGCTCGAGTCTGCCATGGAGTGATGATTCTCTGGGTCGAGATAAGACAGAGATCTTTGGAGTGCGAGAAGCTACAGAAGTGAGAGAGGATAACAACTCAAGTTGGGTCGCAACTGAAGATGGAGTTGGAGTTCGATGGTTGCTGATGCTGCATACTAAGGCAGTGGTGATTTAGGTGGCGCTGTTGGTGGTGATGGACCTGAAAGAGGAGCTGAATGGAGTCAGTGCTGCCGAGAAGGTGGTGCCATGGTGTGTGGTCAGGTTCAGTTGAGAAGGCACACAAGAAGTTGGTGGAGCTGTTGCAGGTGATTGAACTCGCAGGATGGGTTCAGCTAGCTACAATTACAGATGCAATAAAAAGCTGGAAGAAGGGTAAGCTGTACATGGCAGGTGATGGAGTTCGATATGCGTTGATGGAGACTGTCTCTGTGGCGGAATCTTGAGTATGTCGAGGAATGGAAGGTGGAGACTCATGTGCTGGTGCTGGCCTGGGAGTGAGAAGCAGATGAAGATTGAATTACACAGGGGAGAATTCGCAGCCGAGAATGGCTCGAGTCGAAAGTTGCAGAGGCGAAACAGGAGAGCGAAATTGGTGTTCGGTGAGCATAGCCCGGGATGTCGGATTGCGGAAGTTAGAGCGTGAATCATAATATTTCACTGAATCATGAAAGGGGTATGAGTCGAACGAAAGAGTTGGCGGCCGGACATATGGGCTACGAGTCACGCTTTTAGGCGCGTTTTCGCAAGAACAAGAAATTGGTTTAGGTGGTATTTTGTGAATGTTTGAATTGCAGAGAAATGGAGTTGAGCTTCTGGGAGTGTGCACTTGCCTGGTGACGTCCTCCAGTACTTCAAGTGATCGGAGAAAGTTTTCCGGCGATCGGATTCCGGCACCGGTGACCGGATTCCGGCGATGACGTCAGCAATCTGGCGACCAGTTTTTGGACCCAAAATTCCAGAGACATATTTTTCACTCCTGGGCTTGGTGGACCAACTTGGAGACGGGTTTTGAGAAGAATTAACCTAATTTTGGGAAAGTATCCTTATGGGGAGAAAAGCATATAAATAGAAAACTCTTTTCTAAACTTAGATATATCTCCATTAGGGAGACTTCTACTTGTTGCCTAGGGTTTCACATGATAGTTTTCTTCTATGCTTTCTATGATGATTTCCAAAAACACAAGTAACTAAGTTCTTATTATTGGTTAAAGACGTAGTCGGATTTTGCAACCAAGTGATGATTTTTATGAATTAGTTTTCTCTCAATATTATCGTTTGATTTCTACGGGTTACAATAATTGCATGATTGATGGATTGCAATATGATTGAATGTTTGTTTAGTCGAGTCTAGAATTGATTGAACTCACATCCATATCTATAGCTATTTTAGGGTTTTCATCGAGCGATAACCTTGAATACGAGTAGCATGATATGATTAGGGTTTGTAGTGATACATCCTCGTAGTCATATGTAGAAATTGACCTTTGTTCGAATTGTTTGCGCAATGTATTACAATTGCATTGATTAGTCTATTTACGAAACTTAATGCTCCTAGAATTGAACTTGATTAGCGCAAGGCGTTAGGTTATTCTTTAGGTAGAATTCACATACGCAGCTCTAATGTGTGTGTTGATGACTTTGGAAATTTACGGAGTATTCTTGCAATAAGGTATTCTATGGCTTTTGATGATAGCGAGAATTCTATTCATATATTCATAAACTTGTTTACAATTGAAGATGAAACCTTTATCCAATATTTCACATTCTTGATTTGCGTGTTTTGTTTATTTGCTTTTCGTTTATTTTTATTTACACAATCGAAATTCTTAGGTGTTTTATATAGGAAACCATAACAATTCGACAACCTAGACCTCTCTGTGGGATCGATCCTTTCTTGCCCTTGCTATATTTATATTTTGAGTAGTAAGAAAGTGTATTTATATTTGTGTCGGCTGACAACCGGTCAAATTTTGGCGCCGTTGCCGGGGAGGCAACGGTTATCACTTGTTTGGTTTCTTATTTTTGTTTTGTTTTTGTTTTTAGTCTTATTTTTGTTTTTCTTATTTTCTGGTTTTTAACCTTGGTTTGAGAATTGTATTTCAGGTACCTATTATGGACGGAGCATATTGGAGCAATCAATACGGCTTTCAACCTCAACAACATAACAATTATCACCCTTATGGGGAGTATAATCAAAACCAATCCTTTGGCTATGATCAATACTCCACGTACCCTATGAGTTATTCTCATACATTCCAACCTTCTTATGGTGGTTATGTAAGTGAGCAACCACTAGGAGGGGAGAATAGTTGTTTTCCTTATAATATTTCCTCTAATTTGGTAGATGAAATGCAACAATTTATGGACAGCATGGATTCAATTTGTAGACAACCAAGCGTGGAACCAATTTCATCGACCGATTGTGCTCATGGTATGTTTGGCCCAATTTCTGATCGAAGTTATGATCATCCACCCATTCAAAGGGAATATAATTGGCCTAACAATACGGAAGTAAGTAATTCTACTTTTTCTTTGTCGAATGAGCTTTACCAACAAATGGAACACTATATTCAGAATTTGGATGTAACACTCCAAGAGCTTCAAAAAGGTGTTTCCACTTTAAGACAAGGCATTGACGAATACAAGGAGGAAATGAATAGTTATGTTGAAAAAGGCGAACCTTCGGGGACTTTTGTTGATATTTGTGTAGTTAACTCAACTCTTGATCGTAATAATGATCATTCACCTATTCAAAAGGATGAGTTCGAGATTAGCAACACTAAATTCAGCAAGGACCAATGTTATGATGACTATGATAGTGATGATGATTATTATGAAAATACATTGCCTAAACCAATTCATGGTGACATCCCCGAGGAGTTTATAATGGAGTCTTTTTGCGATCAAGGTGAAGTTGAAAAGGAATATGATGAAACTAGTGTAGATTACTCAAGCATTGATCTTTATAACGATCAACAACTTATTCAAAAGGTAGAGCTTGAGGATGATGCAATGAGTGTTCTAAAGAAATTCCTTATGGACAATATTGCATCCGCAAAAGAGTATGTGCCTTACAACAAGAAGGAGGAATATGTTGAGAATGAGACGGTTATGACCAATATTGTGGAAGACCCAATTGAGCTTGCATATGATTGTAATGATGATGTTTATGTCGAAACTTTGGTTACGGCAGAAACGGACGAAGAATGGTTGCAAGGTTTGATAGAGGACCATGATATACAAGAGGTGAATAATTCACTTGAGTTTTTCAAGGATGAAGAGGATTCCGTAATACAAGAGATTGTGCAAGGTTTATCTAATCCATTGCATATTGTTTCTTCTCCTTTACCTCTTATTGGTTTGAATGTATGTGCTTCGAGAATATTGTTGGATGACTTTGTTTCTCGTTTTCCGCCATTAGAGATACTTGATTCTCATGCTATGCAGGTTATGGAACAAGAAACCGTGGAAGTACCCGACTTCTATATTCTTTATACACTTCCAAGTGTGGACAAGAATAAGTGTGGGGGAAACTTTTATCGGTTCATAGCTTCGTTTCTGTTTTATATTACTAATATTTGTGCGAAGCTAGTGTTTGCAAAACAGGTTCTATGGAAGGATCCTCAACTTTTCAGATTGTTGATATATGGGGAATGAATCTTGCAAGGATATAGTCGGGCCGTCGACTTTAAAACAAGCGCTAAGTGGGAGGCAACCCACCGGTTTTGTATCTCTTATCTTTTAATTTTTCTTTTCTTGTTTTTATTTTTTCTTTTTGCATATCATTTGCGGAATTTCCCACCTTGAACCTTCTTTGGACGATTCAATTTTACATTGAGGACAATGTAAAGTTTAAGTGTGGGGGAGCATTTATATGTTTTAGTTTGTTTTATGCCTTTAAAAAAAAAAAAATCAGAAAAATAGAAAAAACCAAGAAAAATTGTGCTTTTTGAACTCCGAAATCTAGAAACTTGTGCCTTTAGGATGACACCATTAGTGGATGGAACCATTTTGAATGCAGGAGTTGAGGAACCAATTAACTAAAGGGGACGAATATAGCTCAGAAATCACAAATTAATATGATAGTTGTTACCATATCTCGGAATATCACCATATCGCATTCTATTTTTATTTTTCCATATTTATCTATTGTTCTCTAAGTGCTTTGGTGGGTCACTAAACATCGACATGTTATTACTGCTAGGATGAAATAGAGTGATTGAGTTACCAGAAAACTAAAAAAAAAATGATGAAAAAAAATATAAAAAAAAAAAAAAAAGGAAAAAAATATATGAAAAGAAAAAAAAAAAGAGACCGACCAATTAGACCAAAACGGAATAAAAAGACACTTGGGAATAGCAATATGTGTGAAACGTAGTCCCTGTCTCCGTCGCCTAAACAAGCGTGGAATGCAGGATCCAAGGCAACTATCATGTACTTGCTGACAAGAATCATGCGCTTGGATCCAGTTTGATCCAATCATGTTGTCTAAAAAAATGAAAAAAAAAAAAAAAAAAAAAAAGAAAGAAAAGAAAGTATTATTATTTTGGTTGAATAAAGTCACTTCTGGTTCCCTTGTATATGCCAGTGAGTTGATGTAGCATTCAAACCAAGTAGCTCAATCCAATAGAAATAGGTTCATCTTGGCGGTGACCTTCAGACAGATATGGGAAACATCGAACACTTGTGAATATTCGCCAACATCTACATCTATATCCATCTTCTTAATCTTTTCATTGTGATTGTGGTTTGTTAGTTTCCGAGTATTGTGGCTTGTTCGACTATCTAATTAGAGTTTATTTACTAATATATGAATTGAATTTGCAAGGTACCTCCTCCTGTAGTCATTTCGGATTCGTTCATTGATTTGTCACGAATAGACGGAGTTTGAAATATAGGTTTTGTAGGTATATCTCTAGTAAACCTTCACGAGACTATAACTCGTCCACTAGGGACACCTAGGGGTTTAAAGGCTTGTTATTTATGCTAAAATTAACCGTAGCCTCGACGACACGGAGTTGTTGTATTTTAGTTTTGTTTGATTTGCTCGAGGACTAGCAAAGTCTAAGTGTGGGGGAATTTGATAGGTGTAAAATACACCGTATTTACTATGTAGAGTTTATGCTTTCTTTGCTATTTTTCGTGTGAAATATGTATCTTATGTTTGATTTTGAGTCTTATAGGTGTTTTGGGAGTCATTGGAGCAAAAGGAAGTGGAACTCGCCCAAATCTTAGATTCCTTCTCATCATGCCGAAGAACACGGAAATACGAGGTCGGTGGCGAAAGAACGATGTCATTCCGATGCCGTATGAGAAGGTTACGAGCGAAATCAACGGTTAAGCTCGGTTCCTCGAACCGACAAGACAAATGAGAATGATATAGGAAATCGCACTGTCAGTCTTACAAGACCGACAACTGAATGATTACTAAGGGCGCCTGATTTAATTACTCTGGGCACCTCCCTCTTTTTAACTAGGTCGACCTCGGGATTTGTAACAACACGTAACAACAAGAGATTTGAAGTCCATTTCATGTCAAGAATACAGGTTTCTTTGGTGAATACCGCCATTCGAATTCGAGACGAAAGAAGGAAATTAACAGCTTTACGTAGTCGGTGAAGAATAATGAGAAGTGGGTTTGTCTTAGAGTTGAAGTTGGCAGCAAGGTGAAGGGATTTGAGTGATGTATTGTGTCAAGAAAATCAGAGAAGAACTTGAACTGGAGGGATGAACGGTGATGATTTATAAATGTTTGTGTGAATTCGAGTATAAGCAAGGTGAAGGGAATTGACAGGCGGGAGGACTAAAGCAAACACTCGATAGATTTATCTTGCCTTCAACAAGATAACGCACTTTGGATGTTTGACAAAAGGCCTGTGCAGCTCAGGTTAGGGTTTTTGGTGGTTTACCAGGAGGTGTTGCTGTGTTGGTTGAATTGGTGGATGCAGCTCAGATGGTTGAGTCCCAGTAGCTGTTGTGATGCAAGGACTGCAAGAAGAGTGAAGCATTGGTGGCGCTGTGCTTCTGTTGTTATCGAGGCTGAGATTATTCGCAGGTAATTGCAAGAGAACTGGTAGGATGCAAAGAATAAGGTCAAGCTGCTGCAGTGAGCCAAGTTCTGACAAGGAGAATGAGGTTGGAATTGCTGGGTTCTGGTCGCGATTATACTTGGGGTCGGTGGCTATGACAATGGGTCTTGAGCTGAATTGTCTTGAACCGATGATGCAGTGCGGAATGGTCATGATGTGAGTATTGCCGCAATAGTGATGGCTAGAATAAAGATGGTATTCTTTGTTGCAATCTAGAGCGGAGATTATATGGTTCGAGGTGGTGGAGTGTAGAATACATGAGCTACAAGAAATGAATGTTGCGAATGGTTTTGACAATGAACTGGGGTGCTTTCGCTAGTGCTGGTCGAGTGTTCTTGATGGTGGTGCTCATCAAGCAACAGATGGATGCGAGCTGGATTGAGCTGAACGGTGAAGGAAGGTCGGGGAAACGAAGTTGGAACCGTGTTGGTGTTGGAGCAAGAAGGTGAGAGGGGTGAAGGAAGCATTGCTGGTGGTGAAGTGAGACAAGCTCGAGTCTGCCATGGAGTGATGATTCTTTGGGTCGAGATAAGACGGAGAATCTTTGGAGTGCGAGAAGCTACGAGAAGTGAGAGAGGATAACAACTCAAGTTGGGTCGCAACCGAAGATGGAGTTGGAGTTCGATGGTTGTCGATGCCGCATACTAAGGCAAAGTGGTGATTTAGGTGGCGCCGTTGGTGGTGATGGACCTGAAAGAGGAGCTGAATGGAGTCAGTGCTGCCGAGAAGGTGGTGCCATGGTGTGTGGTCAGGTTCAGTCGAGAAGGCACACAAGAAGTTGGTGGAGCTGTTGCAGGTGATTGAACTCGCAGGATGGGTTCAGCTAGCTACAATTACAGATGCAATAAAAAGCTGGAAGAAGGGTAAGCTGTACATGGCAGGTGATGGAGTTCGATATGCGTTGATGGAGACTGTCTCGTGGCGGAATCTTGAGTATGTCGAGGAATGGAAGGTGGAGACTCATGTGCTGGTGCTGGCCTGGGAGTGAGAAGCAGATGAAGATTGAATTACACAGGGGAGAATTCGCAGGCTGAGAATGGCCTGAGCTGTGTTGCAGCCGCAGTGCGAAAACGGAGCGAAATTGGTAAGCCGGTGAGCATAGCCCGGGATGTCGGATTGCGGAAGTTAGAGCGTGAATCATAATATTTCACTGAATCATGAAAGGGGTATGAGTCGAACGAAAGAGTTGGCGTCCGGACATATGGGCTACGAGTCACGCTTTTTAGCGCGTTTGCAAGAACAAGAAATTGGTTTAGGTGGTATTTTGTGAATGTTTGAATTGCAGAGAAATGGAGTTGAGCTTCGGGAGTGTGCACTTGCCTGGTGACGTCCTCCAAGCACTTCAAGTGATCGGAGAAAGTTTCCCGGCGATCGGATTAAGACCGTGACCGGATTCCTGGCGATGACGTCGCAGAACTGGGCGACGAGTTTTGGACCCAAAATTCCAGAGACATATTTTTCACTGGGCTTGGTGGACCAACTTGGAGACGGGTTTTGAGAAGAATTAACCTAATTTTGGGAAAGTATCCTTATGGGGAGAAAAGCATATAAATAGAAAACTCTTTTCTAAACTTAGATATATCTCCATTAGGGAGACTTCTACTTGTTGCCTAGGGTTTCACATGATAGTTTTCTTCTATGCTTTCTATGATGATTTCCAAAAACACAAGTAACTAAGTTCTTATTATTGGTTAAAGACGTAAATGGATTTTGCAACCAAGTTATGATTTTTATGAATTAGTTTTCTCTCAATATTATCGTTTGATTTCTGCGGGTTACAATAATTGCATGATTGATGGATTGCAATATGATTGAATGTTTGTTTAGTCGAGTCTAGAATTGATTGAACTCACATCCATATCTATAGCTATTTTAGGGTTTTCATCGAGCGATAACCTTGAATACGAGTAGCATGATATGATTAGGGTTTGTAGTGATACATCCTCGTAGTCATATGTAGAAATTGACCTTTGTTCGAATTGTTTGCGCAATGTATTACAATTGCATTGATTAGCCTATTTCGAAACTTAATGCTCATAGGAATTGAACTTGATTAGCGCAAGGCGTTAGGTTATTCTTTAGGTAGAATTCACATACGCAGCTCTAATGTGTGTGTTGATGACTTTGGAAATTTACGGAGTATTCTTGCAATAAGGTATTCTATGGCTTTTGATGATAGCGAGATTAAATACGAATTCTATTCATATATTCATAAACTTGTTTACAATTGAAGATGAAACCTTTATCCAATATTTCACATTCTTGATTTGCGTGTTTTGTTTATTTGCTTTTCGTTTATTTTTATTTACACAATCAGAAATTCTTCCGGGTGTTTTATATAGGAAACCATAACAATTCGACAACCTAGACCTCTCTGTGGGATCGATCCTTTCTTGCCCTTGCTATATTTATATTTTGAGTAGTAAGAAAGTGTATTTATATTTGTGTCGGCTGACAACCGGTCAAAACATGGCAGCGAACTCCCAACAATTCTTGAGTCGTGGTTCGGATGTGATTCTAAGAAAGGTGAATGAAGTGAGCGAGGTTGAGGAACTTCGTCAACAATTGGGTAACATGTCGGCAATGATGCAACAAGTTGCAGCCGCGGTGATACCAAGTTCCTCTCAAACTTATGAGGATGAGCAAGCTAATGCGATCTTTCCAAATCAACAAAGACGGTATGATCCATACTCAAACACTTACAATCCGGGATGGAGAGATCACCCCAATTTTAGCTATGCCAACAAGCAAGGTGCCATTCAACAACCTACTTTCAACCGTCTGAGTGGATTTCAACCGCAACAACAACAATTTCAGCAACCGCAAGCACAACAATCAATGCAAAATCAAGGTTCCGATATTGATTCAAAGCTTCAAACAATGATGCAAGGTATTTCTACCATGTTTAAAGAGAGTCAACAAGAAACTAAGAGTGCTATCAAGGAGTTGAAAACACAAATGGGATCCATGGCTATTGAGTTGAACCAATTGAAGGCACAAAATAGTGGGAAACTCCCTTCTCAACCTATCAACCCAAAAGAGGGTGTCAACGCCATGTCATGTTTACTTCGCATACCATCTTAAAGGTATTTAGCAACAACACTTTACGGTCGAGTTACATCTTTTAGAAAATCATCTCCCTTAACCATTGAGCTTATCTTTAGCTTTATGTAGCACTAACCTTTTCCTAGTCTTAAGATCATATCATATTACATTGAGGGCATATTCAATACTTGGTTGATTGATTGTCATTTTCTCACAACGCAGAGAATATCAAAACGAGGTATCACAATGTCACAGCTGAACGCTGCGCTAGCGTACACTGATGATGATTACCGGAAGGCTATGCCAGAAGTCAAAGAAGATCCGAAGGTTTTAGCCTTTGTACGGAATGTTTCATCAAGGCATTGGGCTAGGATTCATCGCAAATCAGACCGTTATACTTTCATGACAAAAAACCTCTATGAGAGTTGGAATGCCCTGATTTTGAAGGCTAGAAAGCTCCCAATCACCCATTTGGTCGATTGCATACAGTCACAAATCATGTTGTGGTTCTTTGAACGTAGAGACCTAGCTAAGAAAGATAGGTATGCTTTGAGTGACCTTGCTAAAAAAAGAATGAAAGGTCGGTGGAAGTTGGCGCAATCCTTAAATGTCAAAAAAAATATGTGATGGTGAATTCCAAGTGGATGAGGGAGTTAATAATGATCAGCATGTCGTCAATCTGAAGCATAAGTCTTGCACTTGAGGGTCTTTAAATACGAATATTGATGTTATTCCGTTGTATGGAGATTACTATTCAAGATCTAGATGGAGATCAATGTATGCTCCTGCGATAAACCCAGTACTGAGTCAAGAACGCTTGGTTGTGCGAGAGAATGGGCTCATAGTGTTGCCTCCATACAGAGAAGCGCCAGGAAAGGGTCGTCGAAAAAGGAAGCGATATCTCTCTATTGGTGAAAAAGCAGGCAAAAGTCGGAAAAAAAGGCCCTGCAGTTCCTGCCATGAGCCAGGTCATTATGCTAGTACTTGTCCTGTTTGAATTGTGAAACCAGTAGCTTTCCAAGCAGTACCCAATCCTTTCGATTGCTTTGTAAGTTAAGTTTTTTGGATCACTCCAAAAGTAAATTATGGACTCCTAGCAGAATCAATGTTTTTTTTTTGTTTTTTTTTTAGATTTGGACCAATATGGTTGAGTCTCTTAATGGCTAATTTTTCAAACTTATATATAACCGTTAGGTCCTTATAAACTCTATACAAAGAGACCCTTTGATCATCTCTTCCTCATCCAAAACATAGTTCTAAGCTTTCACATCCATTCTCATCTATTTCTCATCCAAAAAATAAGAAGAAAAAACTATAACATGATGAAGATCTCGACATTGATATCGATCAAACATCCATGTCTTTTTGGAACCGTAAATTCATGATTTTCGTGGCGTAAGAAGGAAATCGCAACTCGAGAACTTTGGATAATGTTAAGGAAAGATTCGAGAAAATCTTCTAAGAATGCAAAGCTTTCAAACAGGAAATAAAAGCCGTAAAGGAAGCCCAACCCACTACGAATAGGTGGGTTATCTAGAGTTTCTAATCCAACGGCTGATGCGAACCACCAACGAAAGGTTGAGGATGACCCTATATTCTTCTTGTGCAAAAGACTTGTGTCCAAGCCTTATTTCACCCGCATCTGCCTGTGCAGGCTTTTTGGGAATATACACAATTCTTGTGCATGCTCCCCATAATATATACATTTTGACTATGTCAATTTGACTTATGCTTGGACTATGTCAATTTGACTTTATCTCGTCGAGGTACAGGTACAAATTGAGGGAGAAAAAGAAAGGTATAAGAATCGAACCTTGGACCTAGTTTCTTCTACACGTCTGCTCTAACTTTATTACAGTTTCATCACTACTTCTCTCAGAAAAAAATTCAAAAACCAAACTCATTCTCTCCTCTTTTTGTAAATCTTTTTCGTTGTCATCTTCTTCGTCGTCATCTTCTTATCGTCAATTGATAATCAACAATTTGAGAGAGTAAACAGTAAATCAGAATTCTTAAATTGGAAAATAAACTAGACAAAAAATGCAAAAGAAATTGAACGCGATGCAGATGAAGAAGAAATAGGGAATCGAGTAAAAAATTCAAAGAAACGTATAATTTCTGTTGATTTCTTGGTGTGACCAATTCTTTCTAGTGTGCAGATATTATCCATAGTAATTTTACGTTACAACTAATAGTGGAGTCCTTTTCAAAAGCAAAACCGAAATCCACCACCAGCTACCGTCTAGCCCATCTAGGTATGTAGTTAACCTGTTGCTTTTTCAATGTCTTCTCTGAGATTTATCTTCCTGGATTTTCTCATTGGATTCATAATCATTTTTTATCACATTAGTTTCGCATTCTTTATTTTCTTCTCCATGAGTGAATGCATCTTCTTTGGATGAGAAATCAGGATGGTCTTGTACATCCATTACCATATTACTTCCAATATTTGCAATCTCAACAAAGTCATTTTCAAAATCAGAAACATTACCAACTTTTTTTTGGTACTAAACCACCAACAGTTTCTTTTTTAGATTCATCATTTTCTTCTTTTTTCTCTTCTTTTTTCTTCTTTTCTTCTTTTTCCTTTATATCAGCGTTGCGAAGACCACTTTGTTCTCCTCTGTGAAGATCAGATTGTTCTTTAAATACTGAACTAGCAGCAACTTATTTCTGCTTATCAGTACTGCTAGTTTGCTTTTCTTGTCAAAAATTGCTTCCAATATTTGTAAGGACTTATTACACAAGTCCGAATCTGGCTTATCTTTGTCTTTCATGTTTTGCAGATGATCTTTTGATTTTTTTTCAATGAAATTAACTAGCTCTGAATACTTACTAAGTACTTAAAAATAACCCTCCTTCCACATTATGTTTCTTTTTTCTTCAGCTAGGTAAGGTGTTACCAATGTCCGCACATTTCACATTATAACACAAAACCAAAGTTTTCTACAAGATGATCCATAGCGGACTAACACAGAACCAAATAAATCATCTGATTGATAAAAAAGAACGTAAAGTCTAGTTTTTGCTTCAAAATAAACAATTAAATACAACTTGGAGTTTAAGTACTCCCTCAAATGCCAACAACATTCAAAGGAATACTAAAATCAAGCAACCCCAACATTTTAGTAATGTCTTTGTATTTTCACAGTAGGTATGGTTGCTTTAAGAAAAACAATCACCACAAGCGAGGCCACAGTCGTATTCATTGCCATGATATTATTTACACATCCAAAATACCAATATCCTGCATCCACCCGTGTTCAGGTCAAAGCTGCCCATAAAAACAGATAAACATGTTACTTCAACAGAAGAACTCTTTCCTGTGGAGCTGTACAGCCATCTCCCGACATACTGGAGAATTTTATTTTTATCTACCAGTTTATAATCAGTGCCCCTGATGAGATGCTAGATGACATAAACCCCGCATGAATGTCTGTTGTATGCATAAATGTAGACAGATTGCATCAGAAACGTAAATCATTATATATTTTACTTGCATCAGAACACAATTTTCATCAATAAACACGATTAATAAGTAATTGTGCATTAATGTGTCTGGTAAAGATTAGTTACCTATCGGTTTGTCGAGGGAAATCGTTAACGAACTCGACTCTCCAATCCCCGTCGTACCAGTTTCTTTCCAAATATTCCGATATCCTCCTGATTTCTTCATGGGCTCCATCTTTACTAACATTCCGTTTCGGTCTAATGGAATCATAAATAAGAATTATCTTCTCCCCTATGTCGATACTTATAGCAACCCAGTGGTATTTGTCGACAAGATGCACCACACCATACACCATAGAGACGGTTTGCCAAGGTTTAGCCCCGCATTTCGGTTTAATCCCATTCCAATATTCTGCCATGTCCTTTATCGTCTTCTTTCCCCCCTTCACAAGAGGCTAAGGGAAAAAAATCGAAGGTCAGTTACCAGTTACAATAATGCATTACCATAAAAATTACAAATAATCTACAACCCGATCTGTGTTCTTTTGGCACATAACATACTTCAAAGTAACTGTCAATTGTTGTCCAATCACCATCTATGCCCAGGTTTGACTCGCGCATGAGGCGAAACATGTCGTTGATATTGAAAAGGCGAGGGTACCCAAATATACCTCAAGCTAAAAGTTTTCCTACCTATAAGTCCTTTCTCCGAAAGTGATTGTCTATGGACCGAGTCGAGACAATACAACTAATCAGTTCACACTTCGTGTGATCGTCTATGGATACGAGATCTAGAAAATACAACAACGAAGTATGTTACTTGATAAAAAGGTTAGGACTTAACCAAACACAATAGGATTTACTCATCAAGTAAATAAGAATTAAGGTTTGTGTGATTTACTTAAATTATAATAAAACAATTATAATGCGGAAATATAAAGTAAATGACACAACAAGATTTTGTTAACGAGGAAACCGCAAATGCAGAAAAACCCCGGGACCTTGTCCAGAATTTAATACTCTCAGGATTAAGCCGCTACACAAAATTACACATAACTTCGTATAATTGAGACCAAGCAACTAAACCTATAGTTCACCTAGTTCCGTCTGTATTCCCACGCCTCCGACCTATGAATAAGTTACGTACTTGGAATAATTCCTTTGGTTCGTATTCCAAACAATAAAGGAACAACAAATCTGTTTGGTATCAACTCTATTCAACCAAGTGATATGAGTCGGACAAAGGCTCTTCCGTTTATCTTAACATAAACTCCTTCGTCAGGTCCTTAGATCTATCTTATGTTCAATTACCGAAATAATCGTTTAAGATTAAGCCAACAACACTCTTAATCCAAAGAATTGTGTTGATGTCGATCTACTCAATTAATCAATCTAATCTATCACAAGGATAAACCGATTATTAATTGGATCCTCTTTTTACCAAAACAAGTATTGTGCACACCAAAGATTATGAACCCACAAATCAGAAATCTTCTTTGTCTTCAAATCTTCTTAGATCTTCAATAAACACCTGCACACAATCACTTGAATCTCTTGTGATCAATCACGCACTAAACGGAGTCTGTTAACAATGGATTATCACAAAATCGTCTTTAGAACTAACAACAGTCTAAAGATCCCTGTCGAAACTCTGATCTAGTTTGAGTGAATCTTATATCAGAAGAGAAGATTCTCAAGCATAAATAAACTAGGTGCAATCAAAGTTAAACCACCGTTAGTCAATCAAATCAATGAAAACAAAAGATAAACCGCAATTATCTAGTTTCCCACCAACGGTACTAATAGAGCTTCTCAATCCCAAAGAAGACTTTAAACTGAGCGGCCGTAAGAGATTTCGCTTAATTAGGTTACTCTCCTCTTCAAATAGGCGGCTACACCAGTAACAACACAACAAGAGGTAGTTTGTTGTTACGAAGGATTAGTTTGCTAGAAAAGCAAACTTCAAGTATTTATAGACAAGGAAGTTTGGACACCAAGGAATTTCCAAAACCGAAAATATTCTCAAGATATTCATTAAAGCACAAATTCGGTTTCCATAATTCCTGGAAATGCTCTGTCCAAAAATAATGATCGAAATCTCTCAGAAAATCTCTAATTAGTAAATGCACATTATTAATTCTTATTTTCCTAAAAATGAAGTTAATAACCTTAAATAAAAAGATTCTTAACTTATTTATGTTTCGATCCTGGGATTCTCTTCCCTTATCTATTAGGAATAACTTTGAACAATTAAATAATAAACATTCATAACATGTGTTCAAAGTATGTTGACATCTTAACTTTGTAAGTTCTCTTTCACACTTACAACCTTGAAACCGATTTGCCACACTTCCAAACAAGTTTAGAATTGGTTCATATGACTTTAAAGAACTATGCGATTGATCAAATAACATTTAATCACAAATCATGGGTTTAACGGTTCTACCAAAACATGTTTCGGTTCTACCTTCCATGTGAGTACTGTGCATAGTCACACTAGCTTTCCAAAATTCGGTTGACTAGGTACTAGGATCGGTTCCCCACATATATATGGTATCTAACTTATATGTGTTGCACATGTCCATAGGATCGGTTTCCCTTTGCCTAAAAACGTGTTGCACATGTCCATAATATCGGTTCCCCTTTCTCGCTATAAACCTTGCTGCACCTCATACAAGGATCGGTTCCCCTTTGTGATGTACCGCACCTCTTACTAGGATCGGTTCCCCTTTCCCATATTTGGTCAGACATAAAATCACAGACCCGATCATACCATCTCAGGTGATTACTTAAGATCGGTTTCACTAATAAAAGTCATACCAATACATAATTCAGGCCTTTGTGAATAGTTTTACCAAGAACACAACGAGTCATGAACGGTTATACTAAATCACACATATTGGATGTTCACAAGATATGCAATGAATAACAAACCCAATAACGCCTAGCGATTTCCTTTTCGATTCACAAACAAGTTTATGAACTTACTTCCTTAGAACACATGTAAAACATTGTTCCCTAGGATGAAATCCTCACCTCATACCCATACATAATCACAATAGCATTCAAATTATTATGGTGATGTCTTATCTACAAAGTTTAATGGTTAAGCAATAAACCTCGTATTGTATTCCTTAATACTATGTCTATCTAGAGTTCAAATATGCTTCACAGTTTTGTTTTCAATATGCACGACTTGAAAGATACTTTAGGGATCGAAACAGTTCAAGTCAAATATCACTAACCTCAAGTGGAAGGATGATTGTTGTCGTTGTAGCTCCTCGCTTCTTCACATCTTCAAGTCTTCGCAATACTTGTAAAGTCTCATTATCCTAATACTTTCAAGCTAACCTATACGAAGTTGACTCTAGTACATAATCAAGCGACTCTTAACATGAGTTTTGTTCACTAAAATATGACAACCAAACTTGACATACCAACGCTTGGTGGGTTCAACCGAGCTATGCTCTAACAGATATGCTGCATGACAATCTAAAACATATAAGTTTAACCATCTCACAATACTTAAAACGAGAGATTAAAACTCTTATATTAATGTTGAAGTTTAATGAAAATTAACTTACATCTGTCCCCAGAGCCTTATTAGTCCCTAGTAATTTATTAAAATCCTCACAACGTAATAAGGATCTGTTAGCACCGTCATCACTATACCAAACAATAACAACACGATAGTCGAGAGTTACTTTATAAATAAACAACGACACCCAATAATATAAAGGATAAGGATATACCAGGGACACTCACCCTTGGTCTATGAAATAATTCACACCAGTCATTTCAGCCGACGTTACCTTTAAGGAATCAGTTTGGAAGTTACGAAAATGATTCACCGGAGCTTTGCGTTTCTTTGCACCTCTCACACCGACACCTAGAACATCGCTTGCATAATTTGTTAAAGTGCTACACCCAGTGTAGACATACACGGAAGCCTTTCTCTTACCAGTCATCTTATTCTCAGCATCAACGTCATCCAAAAGAATACTACTCAACTCCACCATACTCCTAACCTTCCTCGGATTTGACTCGTCAGCGGCAACAGCGTCATCGACAATATCAAATATCTTCTTATGTATCCCATCAGCAGGGATTTTAGGAGTAGTCAATCCGCAAGTAGTAAATGGTGACTTCCCCAGGGGCGCCCCTGGCATCTTTTTTCTCACAACTTTAGAAAGATTCTTATTGTCCTGACGTTGACTATTTCTCTTACTCTTGATTTCGTTAAACACATTGGTCTACATATACAGAGGGCCGGAGACAATGAAATGGAATTTTAATTAGAGACAAACAGGTTGTAGAAAAATACACCCGGATTAACAAGCCATACCATACTCTCATACCCAAATGACTAGAGGATTATATTTGTCCCACGAAAAGTATGCAAGAAATACTTACAAGCGAAACATTGCAGCAATCTGGCTTATTATTTCTGCCTCGATGTTTCCAACTACAGATTCTACACCAGTATTAGCTTCACAAAAACCAGCTAGTGATTCACCACCAAAATCATCTATAACATTTTCATCATTATCTTGGTCAGGGAATCGACTGCAATACATCTCAAAAGTCTCATAATGTTCATGTTCTGTGTTACGGGGAGTTGCATCCAATTCTTGAGTAGGACCCTGTTAACATGAAGTTTGGAAATGGTTTTTAAACAGTTAGATCTATGTGGGTTCGTCAATTTTCATAACAAATTAACATGAATTCTGAAATCAAATCAAATCCACTCACATTAGGTCTCCTCGATATGAGAAAATCCTCTGCAGTTTGAGCATCGTCTGCAGCATTTTCCCCATCATTTCAGTTTGCTGAATTTCCCGAATTTCTCTCTGTTGCATTTCACGCTTTAATCCATCCACCATATCAACTAATTGAGCTACTACGGGATCCTCAGCACGTCCTCCTTTTTCCCCGCTCTTCGCCTCCAAAACTTCCACAACCTCATCTTCAGTCTTCCATTGCTTTCCTAACCTAAATTCGGTCTCGAGATCCTCCAGCTGTTGATAACTGAGGGGTCCCTACCTCCAAAATTACTAGCAGTTCTGAATCATTGCGATACCGCATCATTGCTTCACTCACGTCCGAACGATACACCGAAAGACATAGCTGACGATGCCGAACGATTTGCGTGCACAACACGTCAAGAATATGAGGGAGCCACCCTTCAATACTATTCTTTCTTCCCATATCGCCAAGCACACCCAGGAACATCATAAGGAACCAAACCTAAAATACAAGCAAAAACTATTAGAACCACAATCATGAGATACTGGAGATGCTAAAAACATAAAGCCTACACATATGAATTTTTGAAACAGAAATCAATCCATATTACCACCAACACTTGTGGCATTCCTTTTGGCTTGATAGAAGATTTAAATGCATCGTCATGTTTTTGTAGAGTGGCCTTGTACACCCTTTCATCCCATGGGTACTTGTTGAACTCTGAAAGGTTGTCCACCAAGTCCCAAAGATCTTCTTCTATCCCATGGATGTCTTGGTGCCCCAACAAGAACATGTGCACCACATAGTCTAATGCCACCGTCACCCTATCATTAACTTCACACTGAACCGTTTCACTCCCTTCACATTTACTGAGACGACGCATCATTTTTCCGATACGATTTTTATGGCATTACTGGTTTATCCGACAACCTCATTTACCCGGTCCTTTGAGACTGTTTTGCAAAAAAGAAAGTTATACAAGTCCCCTCCAGTTATTCTCTTATCAGCTGAAAAATACTTCTGCTTTAGCTTTAGTTTTGACATCCTCGGTGGAGAGTCAAAATCGGAATGTCCATCCCTCAAATCTCAGAATCTAAGTCTGGATATCAGAGAAAATTCCGCCTTTCCAAAATACAATTTTACATCCTTAACTCTAAAAAGGATCTCATCATTCAAATATTTTCCAGGTTCGACTTTGATATGTCGACTCATCAGAAAACAAAATATGGCATTAGACCAACATTGATTTCGCAGAATGTCTGTTAAGTTCCCCAGTGCAGTTGTCTTGAACAAGGCCATCTCTTCTTCAGACAACACACTCAACAAGTCTGCTAGTGATCCCAAGATGGAGTATTTGCTTGTGTCGCCAGTTCGTCCCCGGTGCTTGGAAGGGTAGACAAAACTATTGTGAAACACAATATAAAGTTGAAAGAAATGATGAACAAGTTACCAAATTATTAGATAAGTTCTCAAAACTGCAATATTGAAAAAAATATCTGAGCGCAATAAAGCTGCCTTGTTAGTATGTTATATATACCTGTCCTCTGCAGGACCTGCAGATTTTGATTCAAAATATATAGGCTTCCCTTCGCTGTCCATCAATTTCTCATTCTTACTCAGATTCCCATCCTCGCGCCCCTTCTTGGGCGGTCTACCAGAACCCATTGACTGTACCTAAATTTTTTGGATTAGTTACTAATGATTTCCAAATTTTGGATAACTTACGAATGCTTAATTACAGAGGATTAACTACAATTGGGTTTCTTTCACATGAAAATATAAGCATATGAGGACAGTTGGAAAGGCCTTGTTACTTTTCGATGGATGTTCATATTTAAGACAAACATAGCGATATCGAAGTATAATGAACAGGTCCTGAAGCAGAGTAGTTGGAAGAGCTCAATCATTTATGAAGGGTGATTTAACAATGGAAAAGATGAGTTGTTAATCTCCACAAGGAGGATTACTGAGTCCGAGCCATATTTTTCTACCTAACACACATCGATAGAACTCTGTATTGAGATTTATATATACCTTAAATAACATTTAAAAAAAAAAAAAGTACTTAGGCTTTTGGATACAATCACAAAGCATAACAAATTGGCGAACATATGTTCCAATAAATATCAGAACACAACAATCTATAGTCATCATTTGTAGGCTTTTGCATACTACACTTATATGTCTAGATATACTTTTGAGCATTAGTAAATGAGGATGGATCCCTTCACACTTTTATTATCACACTATCTCACACGTTCGACATCATTTTTGCGAATAAAAACCAAATTGTAACTTATTTGAAGCTAATATTTTGCAGATATGTTATTATTACATAGATCTACGTTCCTACCTAAAATGAGTGTGTTCCGAGACGTATAACACCACCATCTACTACTTTGAAAATGAGCTGTTGAAAATCAACGGATTTCTGGCCGTCAAAATTGAGACCGGTAGATTGTGAGGTTTTATATTTCGGAATGTGCTCAATTTTGGTAGGCAAATAACACTTGGTAAGAAGAACATATCCTAAAAATATTAGGTTCAAATCCGTTATGATTAGGTTTTTATCCCCAAAAGTGACACCTAACATGTGAGATAGTGTGATAACAAAAGTGTGAAGGGATCCTTCCTCTTAGTAAATATCATCTCAAGCCTCTAGAACTAGTAGTTCTTCCTAGTTTAGGCTCTTGATGACTTAGAAGACATTGTATCTTGTAGGTATCTATATCACCATGAAGTCAGCTATTTAGACTCAATTTTAAACAAAACCCATCAAATTAATTGATAAAAAATCTTCAATTTCATTGTATATCCATCTGTAAGTGCCTTCTCCACCAGACTTTAAAAAAAAAAAAAAAAAACCCTTTTCGTCCATTAAAACCGAAAACTAACAAAAAACATAAACCCCAAATTGTATGTTTCATGTCAGTAAACTCAAACATGACATTAAACAAAACTCAAACTGAAATCATGTCATAAAAGAGAAATCAAACACATACCCAAGCTTTAAGACGTCATGATTTAACTAAAAAAAACACACACAATTGCAAAATCTAGATTGATTTGTTTATTTAGTAATTTGACGAGAGATAAATGACAAACAAGGAACCAACTTAGAGTTTATACCTTTTAATCGAATCTTCAAGTATTTGCACTGATTCTTCTCCTGCGATCATCATCAAAGCTAAGATTAGAATTTAAATTTCTAGGGTTTAAAATTCAATTCTGAGAATAGACAAAAAGGACGGTTTTGATGCCTTCGATTAGATATCTTTGAGAGTTCTCCTGAGTTAAGTGGATCGAAAGACTGAGAAGGGAGTTGATAAATTTTCTCCGAAGTTTTATTTTTTATTTTCGGCCAGAGTGAAGGAGAGTATAGTGAATCTTCTTCTGAAAGTATCGAAATAGTGTGGTATTGATTGGTCGTATATTGGCGTGTATTGAATTAGTGGAGTACTAATCCGTATATTGTGGTGTATTGAATTAGTGGAATATGCGGATTATTAATTATCTTAATCCCCCTTAAATATGTGGACATCAGTGGTCAAAGGGTATCTTAGCCATTAGGTAATGTCAGTCATACTTTTGGAAGATATTGGGGATCATTCACACATTCGGAAGATATTTACCAATCAATCACACTCGCAGTCATTTCCTCGGTTACTGGGAAAAGACATTCGTATTCAATCTTTAGAAATCGCGCACTGCTCCAAGTTTCAAGGTTTCCGTATTCTGGATATGGATAACGACGAATATGAGGCACAAGTAAGTATCACTACTACTAGGTTCACGTCCAACATCAGCTCTCTCTGCTCGTTGAAGTTATTTGAATGTCCTGCTTTGAAATCTTTACCAAGAAATTGGACTTCTCTCACCAAACTATGGATTGAGGATTGTAAAAAACTGAAGGATTATTTTTCTGATGATTTGACATCCCTCCCCAATCTTCAAACTCCTCGGAGACTAGTTAGGGGTGATGCAACGGGGTGTTTCGGATTTCTTTGATAAAGCCACCAGGTACCCAAGAAGTTTTACTAGAAAGAGGAAAAACAAAAGTCTAAACAAGAAAAATATTATGAAGAAAAACGAAAAGCCAATCAATGCGGTTCTTGAAAAATCAATGCAGTTCTTAATACACTAGCTATTAAGGATCGTTCTCTCTATTGGATTTTGCTGTACTGAATGGAGAAAAACAAAACTGGTGATCTCATTAGCTTCATAAAAGTAATTTTTTTATTTTATTTTATCGATCAAAGAGAATAGATTAAAATGCACACAAGCAAAGAAACAAAAACCAATCAACTGTGAATGGAGAGGCCCTAACTTTGTGAATGGAGAGGCCCTAACTTCAACCATTTTGATTTGAGGGATAGCTGATAGCCCATGTATCATAGAAAAAACATATAGGACTATGAGTCTGAGCATCCAATTCACAGCCGATTGGCGTTCAGCTTTCCAATCCTAACGTAATACTAGTTATTATAATCGCATCCTCCTATGTGGGACTATTATTAAACATTAATACTATCAAGTGATTCAAGTCACAAGCACACAACTCAGCTTGTGGAACCCAAACGTCTCCTCATACGAACATTCAAATAAGATTCAATTACACAATGCAACTCCATTTAGATTGATAAAAAAAATTTATTTTATTTACAAATGCTTTTTTTAGTTAAAAGCAAAAGTAGAAAAAACAAAAAAAAGTATTATCGAACTATGAAAATGAAAATCAAAAATTAACAAATATAAGAACTGAAACGATTTTGTTCCTAAAGATTGAAATGCATCAAGGTTCTGTAATCAACACTGTGTAACTTTATTTACAATTTGACTTCCAAGTGAAAAATCACCAGCCTTTGCCGATGAGCCACATCCAATCGAGTGTTACGCCCAGAGTAATACCTACAAGAAGAAACAGAGCAAGCAAATTCCCCAATGCATTTTGCTCTGGACCCTGTACATGGAGAGAACAATGAGCATCAGAAAATGACTGATACCTATATGATTTCAAGCGGTAGTAAGAATACTGTTGACAAACCTTGTAACCTTGTGGAGCCGCTGTAAAGGCGCAGACTGTGAGATATCCATTACTTAAGCCAAGGAAAGATGTCAGAAAGATCATCCAGCCTTGGGTTCCATACTTGGCCGTAAAATAGAAACATGGGATGAGTAAGAAACGAGACACCGTTGCACCCAGGATGACCTTTCTTGATTTTATCCTTAAAGATTCTATGACTGGAATGTATCTCCCAATCAAATCTAAGAAATTGTACATAGCAATAAGAACAACCGCGTACCTGAGCAGAAACAAATATCAATCAACCACAACAAATTAGTATTGCGTAAAACTTCCTAGATAACAAGGTTTTAAAATGATTATTTGCAAGATTTTTTTTTTTAAGACAGTCCATCTTTGAGCAGTTTGATAAAGTGAGAGAGCTCACCAGGTACCCAAGCTGTGTTTCCCTGTGTCTTCTGCTAAGAACCCAGGGAGAATCGACAACGTCAATGCATATATTAGAATTACAGTCATTATAATGTCAATGTTTTGAACTAGCAACTGCTTGGTGGTCAGGCGCTCCAGTTGTTTATGCCCTTCCTCATCAGCCTGTAATAGAAAATCCAAAATCTTATTGCTAGACCTTATAGTAAATTACTCGTAAATAAGGGGTTGTGTCACTAGATAAAACGAGAAAGAAAAAGGGCATATGAAGTACTAGTTTGATTTGCTGTGTTTCTGTGCCACCAGCAATCAGATCAGCTGTAACTGTTTTCGATCCTTCTGAAGCTGCCTTTGATCGGTAATACTTGACAATTGGTAGTTTAGCGAAGACCATTGCGTAGAGAAATACACACACCAGCATGAAAAATGTGGTGATTGAGAGGAACACCACTGCAGCAGATGATTATATAAGATATTTATAAGTAATAAGTATCCATTACCAAGGAAATTTTAGATGTTACAAGTTCAGGTTCAACTATATTCGAACATGGAGAGTGAAAGTTGAAGTAAAACAGTATGTGTTATTGTTTCCTAATGACGAAAAAAATGTCTCTTGAACTCAAGAGGTGCCTAGAATCTGTATTCAGTAAATAGAAATTTTTGGCGACTTTGAGTCCAAATGTGGGTCTCTTGGTATGAATCAGTCATGACTAAAGGAACATTAATTTGGTGAAATACATAGATTTCGGAAGCAAATAATTTTTATATGGATCAGAGATGCATTAAGATGAATTAACAAAATGTGTCACTTACTTGCCCCCTTGCGAAGACCATTGTTGGTATTATCAAACACTGCTTTTGTAATTAACCTTATAGACGAGGTTAGAGCCCCCGATGCAGCCATACCCCCTAAGTAAGACTGCATTTTCCCCACGAGAACAAGTTGATTAATGAAATATATGTTACATTATTAACAACCAGTAAGCGAGAGCATAAACAAACTGTAAATAAAAATCACCTGGACAAATTCAGGGCACATGAAGGAGAGATCCCCAAACATCCCACCCTCGACATACCCCTCTGCAATACCAACAATTGCTACAATGAGGCAGAGACCAATGTACTTCCCAAGCCCTCCTCCACCAGATGTGGCTACATCCAACTATGAATCAAACAGAAGAGCAAGGAATAAGCCCGAGTGATTGAAGTAAGAGCAAAGGGAACGATGTAACTGCTTTAAATTATAGAAGGGGGATATTTTTCTGATAGGGAGTCTACTCACAATTATAATTGCAAGAGAGCTTATAAAGAAAAGATTAAATCCAATAAGGATTCGTTTTCTTGTGTTCGCTTTGGCCTCATGGTATGCAAATATAGCAGTTGTTGCAAGTGCAAACGGAAAATAAACAATTGAAATCACTCTAGCAGGATGGTAATCCTGCATCAAGAAAATAAAAAAACGTAGGTCAGCAGACAACTTGTTTTAGGTTAATCCTGCATCAAGGAAAGAAACAAAGTACCATTCTAGTGCAGAGGATGAAAAAACATACAGATTATATGGCATAAGAGTAAGGCAAAAGGTGAACTAAAACACATACCGGGAACAAGTACTCATAGTAATCCTGCATCGTTAACATACTGTTCCAAGCAAGAAGACACCCATTCCCTAGAAGCCAACAAATTACCATTGCCATCTTGTGTCCCTGTTAGTAATTTCATCAAACAAAATCAATACAAAACTTACACCCACCAACAAAAAGTAAGATAAAGCAAACACAGACCCCTGGTTTGTCCATAGTGCCACCACTTCCATTGGCGAATGTCATGTCCATGACCTTCTGTGAGCTCCTACCACTTTCATCAGCAAATGCCATGAGTTACTCCTTCTGTTTGAAATCCTACAGACAACCAAATTGAAAATTTTACATAATGAAGCGGAAATCCAATACATACAGCAACCAAATTAAAAATTTGACATAATCAAGTGCAAATGTGCAAACATGTAACTACTAAAACCAGATCAAGACAAAGAAACCAAGCCAAGATTTTAGTATAAACTAGAGAATCTTCTAACAAAGTCATACAAAAATCACCAACCTAAGAAGAAAAGAAGAGCTTACCACCACCAGAGAGAGTATTGTAATAATGGGGATTCCAAACAAGAAGAAGAAGAAGAAGAAGAATCTGTATCTTCCTCCTTTGTGGCTATTGATTTTGTTTTATTTATAGGCCAAAACAAACAAATAAAAACAGAATTGAATTCCGATAAAATATAAAGACAATGAGTTTTTTATGTTAAAAAATCTGCACACAGTTTAAGGTAAAAAGGGTCTCTTTATTTTTTCTATCTCTGTCGATTTCTTTAATGATGGGCTTCTCCGTCTGTCCCACTCCACCAACAACAACTACCGGAGGAGGAGAGATTCCGTGTGATGATTGATGACGGGAAGGGGGTAGTTGGCTCCTGGCTGGGTAAGGTTTGGTGGTGGTGGTGTGGAAATTCTCTGTATTTACTTTCTTCTTGATTTGGTTTCTACAAGAGAGTACGAGTTGGATAAGAATACGTATGTTTGTTGTGGTAATTTTGGGTAAGTTGAAGATACCGTGGGACTAGGAGCGTTGAATTATGAATATTCTGTTTCCCACTTTAGATGACTAACAATAATTATGAAAATCAAAGTGAATCTTTCTTTTTAACTAGGAGGGGAGAATCTTTTTTATTACAGTTGGGTTTGGGTAAATGCTGGCTAAGATTTCTCCAAATGTTTTTCTTTTTTTCCTTTTGGGAGAGATTTTTTGTCAATGGAATTCTTCTACTTCTGGTACGTGCATGTGACCGATGAGTTTGCATTGAAAATAATTTGCGTTTACACGAAAGATTAGGAGTGTTCATACTGTAACTCTTCCGTGCATTTGACAAGTTATGGGGTATGGCCTAGATAGGAACATAAAAGTGGTCATTGTAGGTGGCGCCTATGGATCACAAAGTTGCATGGGATGGGACTATGGAAGTCGGTGATGGAGTTGCAACTTGCGGCAACACGTATAGGTCGTAGAGTGATATAACATGTAGAAAGCAACAAAAAAAAGCGGGCGACCCCAAAAGAATTAGGTGCGACACTAAAAGACAAAAAAGATCATCCAAGCGTAAATCTAAGCTACCCCTTATCTTCGAATTTTGGAAATGGCCGATATGCTCTCATATAATCGGTAGCAAACACAACAATCGGTAGTCAATATATACTAATTAGTCTCCGATTATTGTGTACATATTTCGGCTAATATGCCATTCTATAATCGATAGCTAAAATAACTTATAAACTTACCGATTATAAGTAGCCCCGGATTCAAACTTGGCCAAATTCTATAGGTTTTGAGGGTGCATAGATCTACCATAACCATGTGGTTTGTGTTTTGGATGTAGCAATAATCGGAGGTTAAATTGGTTACAAAACCTCTCGATTATGTGTTGCCCAAAATGAGTTTTTGCTTAATTCCTTTTTTTTTCCAAAATTTTGAAATCTCCCATAATCGGTAGATTATCTGACTTGTAAACTACCGATTACAAGTGGCCCCAGATTCAACCTTTGCCAAATTGCATAGGTTATGAGGGTACATAGCCAACCATAACCACTTGGTTCGTGTTTTGGATGTAGCCTTAATCGGAAGATAAATATATTACCCAAACTCCCGATTATAGGTTGCCCCAAAATGAGTTTTTTCTAAAATCCTTTTTTCCCAAATTTTGAAATCTGCCATAATCGGTAGATTATCAAACTTATAACACTACCGATTATAAGTGGCCCCTGATTCACCAAAACTTGGATGTAGTCATAATCGGAAGACCAATAGGTTACAAAACCTCCGATTATAGGTTGCCCCAGATTCAAATTTTGAAAGCTACCATAATCGGACACTTTATGAGTTAATTTAGAATGTTATGTTGTTTGGATACAGAAAACAAAGTTTTCTTCACATTGTCATAATCGAAGGAAACATATAAAATTAACCTACCGAATACTATAATCGGAAGTTTAAGAAGTTCACCTCGTTACCGAATATGGTGTTGTTTGGTTACAGATCCCAAAGGACTTTAAAGTGTCATAATCATAGGCTAAGGAATCATGTTAGTTCCCGATTATGGTGTTGTTTGGATAGAGAAAACAAAATTTTCTTCACATAGAATAATCGTAGGAATAATATAAACTAAATATAAATAGCTCCCGATTCTGACAATAAAATTGCAATATCCACAGAATCGGGAGCTATGTATATAAAGTAACCTTCCGATTGTTTGTATAAAATTCAACAGTTTCATATCTCTGCATGTGATTCGCTTGCGAATCATCGTTAAATGCATAAAGATAGCAATAAAACCATTCATAATTCATAAAACGAACCATTCACAAACCATAAACATAATGTACCAACTTATAATCCGACACAAACGACATAATCCGACATAAACAAAGTTAAATCCGACATAAACAAAGTTATCCATAAAGTTAACAAAACACCGAGAGTTTAGTTTTTCCATAAAGTTATCCATAACGTATCAGCCCTAACACCTTTGACATGGACAAGGAGTCTAACAATCTGCACAACATCATCTGGGATAATCGTCATCTCCCTAAACGACATATGGAAGGTATCGGTCTCAGGATAAAGTCTCTCCACAAACGCCGATATAGCCACCCGGTCATGTTCCAACATAGAGTTCTCCGCAGCATCAGCCAACCCAGAATTTGCAATAATTCTTTTGAACTTTTCACATTCATCCTTCAAAGGCCAATCCAGCATTTTAGTTGGTGCGGCGGTCGGTTTGAGTATACGAACCGCATCAGAATGATACTATTAAACACATGACAAGTTAATAAAAAATTAGAATAACCTAAAACTATAACCCTTAAAACTATTACGAAGAAAAAGATAATAGGTAAATAAAATGAAAACGATTATTACCTCAGTTTCATATATTTCTTTGGCCCAGGAGTCTTTGTATCCAAATAACAATTGTCCTCCATCCTCCGGCAGCCCAAGGATTACACCTTCTGGAATTCCTGCACATTCAGTCTTTGTGGGACAAGGTGTTTCGCTTTCTTTCGAGGAGGATTTTTCTTTTCGGCTTCTCCTTCTTCTTGCGCACCACTACCTTGTCCTACTTCTGGTACTCTATCTTCGGGTGCTTCTAGTTGATTTTTTGGTTGTGATTGTGGAGCACTTGGTTGAACACCTTCTTGAACCGGTTGTGATTGAGAGGCACTTGGTTGAACACCTTCTTGAACCGGTTGTGATTGAGAGGCACTTGGTTGAACACCTTCTTGAACCGGTTCTGATTGAGGGGCACTTGGTTGAACACCTTCTTGACTTGCTTGTTGAGTTTAATCTTGAGCACTTGAAGCGGCTTTAGCAGTCCTAGCTCTCCTTGCACTAGTGTCGTGTTTCGACGCCTTTCCTTCCTTGCACTAGTCGAGACAATTGCATCTTCGATTTTTTTACCTCGCATATCCTTAAACAACAAAAGAAAGTACAACAGGTTAGTAAACTATATAATCGAAAGTTAATGTAAAACCAACGCTCCCGAATATACATATTCGGTTGGTTGATTTAACCAATTGCCTCCGATTACGCTCAAACATAAATATCAGTTCACCTAAATCTACCGAATACGTATAATCGGAATTAAAAGAAAATTTTTGGTGTTCGAATATGTTTATCTACACACAATAATCGGAAGCTAAATTTCAACATAACCCTCCGGCTCCGAATACCAATAATCGAAAGTCATAAAAAGTCAACCCTTCCGAATGCATCACAATCGGAAGCCTCACAAAACTAATTTCTACCGAATATGCATCACTTTGTGTCCAGAAATTACTCAAGTGGTTTAGCCTAAACAATCGGAAGGAAATTACAAAAGATATCACCCGATTATTGCGTCTCTAATACTTGTTCTTCCCTAGTATATTCGGAAGGCAAAAACACAATTAACTTCCGATTATGATCGATTTAGGCCTCAGTAATGAAAAACGTTCTACAATCGGTAGGCAACCTAAATATTTACCACCCGAATATGACAAATGTTCTTGTGAAATGAAGAATCGACCACAATCGGAAGTTTAAAACAATAACTAACCTACCGAATCTGGGTAATAACCGAAAACCCTAAAAAAAAAACATGGATTCGTCGAATTGAAGAAATACAAACCAAAATAATGGTAGAATCTTACCTAATCGGCGCCATTTCAAGTTGCCTGAGAGTTTGGCTATCAGTATCGCCTACATCAGGGACTTCATCTTCTTCGTGTTCTTCGGGTTCGTGAGTTAAAACCTCTTTATTACGGGCATGCAATCCAATATTCGGATCCTCACTGCGCACTACGTTTTTGGTTCGAGCTTTCTTACGTTCCTTTTCTTTCATCTTTATAGAGAATAATCGACGATGATTCTATTCGACGATTAACGCTGTATAGAGCGGAGTTGAAAGAGGGGGAAAGTTTTCCTCTCTGCAATCGGAGGAGGAGAAGAGGAGTTGAAGTTGAAAAGAAATGAAATGAAATGAATTTAGGTTGACATTGGTTTTATCTGTCAAACGGTTATTAATCGGTAGGTAATACTACCTCATTAGCTACCGATTGTTGAGTAACCCAAAATCGGTAAAGGGGGTTACTTATAACCTACCGATTATTGGAAGCCCCAAATTGAACATTTGCCAAATTCCATAGTTTCGAAGGTATAGAGCCGACCATAACCATTTGGTTCGTCTTTTGGATGTAGCCATAATCGGAAGATAAATAGATTACCCAACCTCCCGATTATAGGTTGCCCCAAAATGAGTTTTTTCTATAATCCTTCATTGTAGGAAATTTGAAATCTACCATAATCGGTAGGAATTGTTACTTTTACCATCCCGATTATGGGAAGCCCTAAATCGTTAGCTTAGACATTTTTTTTATTCGTCCGATTATATAGGAGCCCCAAATTTCACCATTGCAAAATTCTAAAGATTTCTTATTTCTATACTTTAACAATTGGTAGTCTCGTGGGGTTCTTTTTCCTACCGATTGTCATAGAAGCCAGATACGAGTTTGGCACAAAATCGATATTAGTTGGTAGTATAATATCGTTACTAAGCTTCCAATTTCTTTATAATAATCGGGCACAAAATAGCTTCTGATTATGTAAGGGCATTAACGTATTCTCCACGTTTTTGGACATCCCTTAACAGTGCATATGGGATGGGAATAAAAAAGTCGCCTTTAACTCTTTTGGGGTCGCCCCTAAAAATGCCAGGAAAAAAAGAACTTAATAGTCAAAAAGAAAGCTAAGATAAGGTGTAAAATCTTTGTGGCCCAGGCAAAGATTACATATGAATCCAATTTTTGAACCAAAATTCAACAATTTCAAATATCTCAAGAATCCTTTTATAAAGCAATAAATAATCTCTCCGATTTATTTATTTTTTTTTTTTTCGGAAAAGAGGCGTGCCTCATATATATTGATCATAATCCTCCGATTCAAAATCGGGAATGATTACAAGAGTAACTAGAGAGCATCCAAAGAAGCATTCTGGTGAATTTCAACAAATTTAAATAGACAACAAGAACACTTAACATCATAGTCCCAAGACTTAATTTGAAAAAAAATTCCTACCGTTTCTAACCGATTCCAAGGTAACAAGACAAGTTTAAATGATTTTGGTCGGGTTGAAAGTAGCACACCCGAACCACATAACAAAACTACAAATAATAGAGTTGTTAGGATCCAAAGATCCAACCATTTCTCAGGGTTTTTTCCAAAATCATGGTAGAACAGGTGACATAGGTGGAAGAGGGTCCAAGGACCCAACCATCTGTCAATGATTTTTCTTAAGTGTGATAATACAAGTAACATACATAACCTAACCGGGTTATCAAATTGTTGAATCGGTCGAATCGGATCGGTACTTCCTCAAAATCGGTCTTGGTGTCTTAGGTGTCTTTGTAACTTGTTGTTTCTGTGTCTTTAAAGATCTTGTAGTTGTTTGATAATAAAACGTAATAAACTCATGGTGCCTTCTTAAAATGTTGCCGATGGAATGATTGCTGCAGAAACTTCTTGAAAATGATGTTGATTTTTATGATTTGAATATCTTGTGTTGCTGGATTGAAACATCAGCCAGATCATGAACCTTGTCTAGAACACCTTCAATCAACCACTCAATCTAGAATAAAAGCCCAACAACTGAAGATTAATACCCAAACAACAAACTCGTAAATAGATCCGAAAATACAAACTAAACGAAAACAATTGCAGGAATTAAGAAAACGCTAGCTCTAATCCGGAAAAGAGGTTAAAGAAAGGAGATTGCTCAAGAACAAAAACCCAAATCCAGAAACTCAGATCTTAAAAAAAGTAGACTAAAACCAAAAAAATTTTTAGGGAAACTAAAGTAGAAAGCAGAGATCGAAGATGGGTTGAGGTTCTCCTTCCCAAATCTGCTCCATAGGAGCCGATTTGAGAAGGAGAAGCTCAAGATTTAGGTTCTGAGAGTTTTCGTTAAGTTTTTTAGGTGAGAGAGAGTTCTGTATAGTTTTTTGGTAGTCACGGAAACTCATTGTAGTCTGCTAGTCTAAAAGGAGGATAGATGCATGCCTTCCATCTTATTATATCATATGCATATTTTCTCAATGAGATATGGTCCCATTTCTTGGACAAATGCAAAAAAAAAAATAAAAAAATCTAAATCATAAGAATTTTACTTACTCAATTCCGAGAAAAAGTTAACACAATCAGTCCAGAAACCCCCCCACCCAAAAAAAAAATCAGACCCCAATAGCTGCTAACAGTGATGGGACAAAATTAAATAAATTGTACTGTTTATTCGACCATTCCAAATCTGACAAAAAAGAGGCCTGGCACTGAATTCTTCACAACAGCTCATAGCTAAACCAGAACCTCTCTTTGCTAATCTGGTTGCAGAAAAATTGGTCTCACTAAAACTGTGACGAAAATCCAACTATGTAATAGATTGTTTAATAACTTTTCAACTTGAATTCAACGACCAAGGAAATTTTTCAAATTTAAAAGTAGCAGAATCGAACTTGAGTCGATTGAACTAGAATTTTATATAAATCTTTGTGACAAATCCATTCCAGAGCATAAAGGATAGACAAAATCAGGGGTAAAGTTAGTCACAACTCCAATACCTCCAGCAACAGCTCATAATACGACGCCTACCCAATTTCTGATAATGAATCCCAACAGTATTAATTACTTCTATATGAAAATGCAAATAAGATGTATCAATTACTTCTATATAAAAAATTTAACAGGTCCAACTAGACCAAAGAAATTTTAAAAATAGTAGCAATGTAAATTCTTATACCAGTTGACCATACAACATACTACTTACTACAAACAAAGTGCACCCACTAGCAATTGCCACGCCAGAATAGGTGCAAGTAACCTGAGTAGCTTGCAAGGGGCGAGTGTTATAACATTTTCCCTTTATTTTCTAATAAACATTACCACATCATGCTTCATTTTTCCAAGTTGTGTTACTCAGTATCTTCATCTAAGAGCTCAGGGAAACTGGCAATGTCAATACATATATTAGAAGCATAGTAATTTCAAGGTCAATATCTTGAATTGTCAATTCTTTGGTGGTCAAGTGCTCCAGCTATTTACGCCTTTCATCATCATCATCATCAGCCTCATAGAATACAGTATCTTATTGCTCGACCTTCTGTAAACTAATAAAAAAAAGTTGTCTCGCGAGATGAAAAGGAATGAAAAATATAATACTACCTCGAGTTTCTGTGTTACAATGCTGCAAAAACCAATCGACTGTGAATATAGAGGCTCTATAGTTTTGCAAAAACCAATCGAGTATGAATGGAGATGCTCTATGATTTGAGTTTTTGATGGTAGCTGATAGCCCATGTAGGAATATGTTGTTGCAATTGCAAGTGCTTGTTTCAACAAAATTTGTGTTTGACTGATAGTCCATATAGGTCTATTAGTTTTGGAGAAATGGTTTGCGCTACTTGAAAAAGTGGTTTGGGCTTAAACCATAAAACGTTATTTAAGTTTGACGCTATGGGATGTCCTAGCGGGAAAATCAACTCATGGTCTTACCCTTGAATTTTTAATTTTACAAATTTACCCTTTACCCAGAAATAATATATTAGGTTTGAATTACATTTACATAATCGGCAACAACTCGAACCTTTCCATTATTGAATTTTTTTTTGAACTTTTCTTCGGTTCGAAGAAGTTTGTCGATCGAAAATAACCTAACCCTTCCTTCTTCTTTTTTGCCTTCTTGTTATAACCATGGAAAATACAAATTAGATTGATAACCTCTGGTTTTGTATCCGGTCCGAAAAAGGTTTGGAGAAATACCCTATTTAGCAAGCAAATAAAGGGAAAAGGAATAAATGGCACTAATACGAAACGTCGGATGATTTTCCATCATCTTTTTAATTTCTGTTTGGACTTCAGTAATTTTTTAAAATTTCTTTAGAATTTGGTTAATGGCCACCATGAATAGTTGCAGGTTGTTCGTCCATTTAGTGAACAACACTACCGAACATGAAACTCGGTATTTTTTTAAAATTATTTTAATGCTAAGTTCGCCCATTTAGGTTGATATTATAACTGACCCCTTAAATTTGACTGGTCAACGAAGGTAAAACAAACAACGAGAATATGCATCCCAACTCCCAAGTCGTTGATTCATCCTGAATGTTTGACAGAAATTATCTTGATTGATTAAGGGCGTTGGTCGTGACTATGTTTCAGCCATGATTTCTTCTAGAACAAACAAATTTCGTGTACCAGAAAAGGGGTATGAGGCTTCTGGTACGTATTTTATGTGCTTTCAACTTGAAAGTAGTAGAATATGAAGAGACCAAATCTTTTTGATTCCACAACTTCCCCATTCGCACAGTGCTAACCAATTAACTGTCGAACCCTCCATTTGAATTGTTGTCTTTTTATGTCAGTTATGTTAAGTTATGACGTTACCTATTACCTTTTAGTGTTAAATTAACAAACTAAAACCAAACATTTGATTCCAGTTACAGAACGAAGAAGCGGGGATTACAACCGAAGAATTTGATGGTAAAACTGCAAATCCGATGAAAAAAATTATCTCAAATTAAGAAGAAATTATTGTCATGGAAACAATTGCACAAAATTCTGATACACCCAATGATGTAGAACCTTCACGACCTAATGTTGGTGGAACAGAAGTAGTTATCGAGGAACAACGGTCAGATAATTTTGATGCCAAGTTGATGAGAAAGTCATTGAGGAACCACATTCAGTAGAAGGGGTTGAAGAAGTGTCTAAAAACAAGAAAAAGACTAAGAAAGCATCGTTAACCAGTTCCTCCTACTTGAATAGGTCAGTGATGGGTTACCCAGGGATAAAAATAAAGATCAATAAAAATGTAAAGATCAATCGATTAGGAATCATGAGTTTGCAACCATAACTAGTAGTACTTACCAGCATCAAAACCAATCTGAATTTATAGAGGAAATATCCATAAAATGGTGTATAATATTGATAAACAGTACAATAATGCGGTATTAATCCTGCCGGTTCAAACACTCTAAACTTGAAGTTTCTTTGCAATCCATGTATCTCTTTATAGCTTGGTATACTGATTAGTGTACTGATGATCACATGATGAAGATAAATATGCTATTATTTATACCAGAAATTACTTTCAGGCACATAACACGATTGATTTGATGATGATGATGATAATAGCCCGAAACAAAGCATAAATAAGAGAGACACGAATTTAACGTAGTTCGATGAGTTTTGCCTACATCCTCAGAAGACTCCCCGTAGGGAGAGATATTTGTATTGATTTATCGGTTTTTATGATTTCATGACCCTTTTTAGGGTTTGTTGATGTATTTATCTGTGTATTTTTTGTGTATACATGTTGTTAGAGCACTGCTCAGTCGAACTCGCAAGCGTTGATATCTCAAGCTTGTTGTGAAGTTTAGTTGCCAAAACTATAAGTCTTGATTTCTAGTCTACTTATAGTTAAGTCTCGGATTATGATAGTGTTTATGGGTAAAAATCGTTTCCGCCGATTTTGGTAAATTCGGTAGGTGAGTGAGAAACTGTTTTAAACCCTAAACAAATGTGCTGCACGTGAGCCCTTTCTAGATTCGAGAGATCAATCTGTACAAGTCCGGCCTAAACCAAGAAATGGTCGTTCCAGACTTGTTTCGGTCACAAAGTGGAGGAGAAGGGTTTATTTGGGGAGGGAAGCAAAGAAAGGTGTTGAGACCAGAATAATTCTGGGAGAGTAGTTTCTCAACTTGTATCAGAAAGTGAAAGCTTAGGAAGCTTGCAAGAGATGAAATCTTTTTTGGAGAGCTTGCAAAGTTGCCTTTTCAGAGAGTGTTGTATTTTTCTCCTGACCGAGACTTGTTGTCTGGTGGAAATAGGTAAGACCTATTTATACAAGTCGAGATTGAAACATACCCTGACCTCATGAAGGAAGAGAGTAAAGGGTGAAATAATGGGAGGAGGTGGTAACCGCATGGTGTTTATGGGTGAAAACGTTTTCACCATTATTTCCTCATTTATTTGACCGCTTTATTCCTATTCACGCTTTCTTAATGTGAGCGTAGTGTACGCCTCGCATCTTGTGACCGCCAAACCAAAACCCTAGAAAGCATCCCCCCAGTTTGTGTTGATGTCTCGAGTGTTGGTTGCACCTTGAGTGCAAGTGGCGCTGCTAGTGGCGCGTGTGGCATGTGCGGAATGCCTTTGTTACGGGTTGCACCTTGAGTGCAAGTGGCAATGCCAGAGCTGCTAGTGGCGTGTGTGCATGTGCCAATGGCATGTGCGGAATGCCTTGGTGGTAGGTTGTACGTTGAGTGTAAGTGGCAATGCCAGAGCTGCTAGTGGCGTGTGTGGCAAGTGCCAATGACGTGTGCGGAATGCCTTGGTGGTAGGTTGCACGGTTTGCAAGTTAAGCTACCAGCGTGCGTGTTTGGCATGTGTCAATGGCACGCATGGCCATTAGGGCTATGTCCTGGTAAGAAAAGCTACCAGCGATGCATGTTGGCATGCGGGGCCAATTTGGGTCACGACCTGGTAGGAAAAGCTACCAGCGAGCGTGTTGGCATGTGCCAATGGCATGCGTGGCCAATTTGGGTCACAGCCTGGTAGGAAAGCTACCAGCGAGCTTGTTTGCATGTGCCAATGGCATGCGTGGCCAATTTGGGTCACGACCTGGTAGGAAAAGCTACCAATGAGCGTGTTGGCATGTGCCAATGGTATGCGTGGACAACTGGGTCACGGCCTGGTAGGAAAAGCTATCAGCGAGCGTGTTGGCATGCTCGGCTATTAGGGCCGTGCCCTGGTGAGAAAAGCTACCAGCGAGCGTGTTGGCATGTGCTAATGGCATGCTCGGCCATTAGGGGTCGCGCCCTGGTAGGAAAAGCTACCAACGAGCGTGTTGGCATGTTCCAATGGCATGCGTGGCCAATTTGGGTCGCGCCCTGGTAGGAAAAGCTACCAGCGAGTGTGTTGGCATGTGCCAATGGCATGCTCGGCCATTAAGGGTCGCGCCCTGGTAGGAAAATCTACCAGCGAGCGTGTTGGCATGTGCCAATGGCATGCGTGGCCAATTTGGGTCGCTACCGGTAGGAAAAGCTACCACGAGCGTGTTGGCATGTGTCAATGGCATGCGTGGCCAATTTGGGTCGCGCCCGGTAGGAAAAGCTACCGCCGAGCGTGTTGGCATGTGCCAATGGCATGCGTGGAAAATTTGGGTCGCGCCGGTAGGAAAAGCTACCGCCGAGCGTGTTGGCATGTGCCAATGGCATGCGTGGCCAATTTGGCCTAGGTTGCATGATTTGCAAGCCTAGGCGTGGGCGCCATTTTGGCATGGCATGGCTAGGGCCAAGGTAAGGGTGCTTGGCTTGGCGTGACGTGACTAGCGTAGCTAGGGCCAAGGAAGAGTGCGTTTGGCATGGCGCGGCTAGCTCGGGCTAAGTGTGGCTGACATGATTTGCCATTGGCACGGAGGTGCGGCTAGCATGGTTGGCATGCTTTGGCGCGTTTGGTGTGGCTGGCATGATTTTCCATTGGCACAGAGGTGCGGCTAGCTTGGGCTAGGTGTGGCTGGCATGATTTGCCATTGGCACGGAGGTGCGGCTAGCATGGTTGGCATGCTTGGCGCGTTTGGTATGGTCGGCTTGATTTGCCATTGGCATAGACGTGCGGCTAGCATGGTTGGCATGCTTCGGCGCGTTTGGTATGGCTGGCATGATTTTCCATTGGCATAGAGGTGCGGCTAGCATGGTTGGCATGCTTCGGCGCGTTTGGTATGGCTGGCATGCTTTGCCATTGGCATAGAGGTGCGGCTAGCTTAGGCTAGGTGTGGCCGGCATGATTTGCCATTGGCACGGAGGTGCGGCTAGCATGGTTGGCATGCTTTGGCGCGTTTGGTGTGACTAGCATAGCTAGGGCCAAGGCAGAGTGCGTTTGGCATGGCGCAGCTAGCTTGGGCTAGGTGTGGCTGGCATGATTTGCCATTAACACGGAGGGGAATTAGGGTTTTGTTCGTTGTAACCCTAATTTGAAAAAATACCCCCTATTAATTACTGACTACATGCATTAAATGTCCTAATAAATGTGTCACCGGTGACATTAGGTTATTTTGGGTTTTACGATTTTACCCTTTGTTTAAAAACCACCATCAACATTAAGTCCACTGCTTAGCTCGGAACAGGAGCTTTGTTGCGAGGTAAGCATAAGATGGTGACAAATTATCAACAAAGAAATCGTAAAGAGAATTGAGGAGGCTTGTCTGACCTTTTTTATAAATAGGATTTGGAATCCTTGCCTCTGGCAGTTTTGCGCAAATCGGGAGGCTGGCACAATTGGGAAGTTAACGTCGTGAGAGACAGGAAGCTGGGCGGCATTGAGAAGTTGTTGCGAGTTGGGAAACTGAGCGTGCTAGCTGGCGGGACCGGCGCAAAGTGTGAAACTGAGCGTGCTAGATGGCGTGACTTGCGCAAGATGGGGAAGCTGAGCGTGCTAGCTGGCGGGACCGGCGCAAATTGTGAAGCTGATCGTGCTAGCTGGCGGGACCGGCGCAAGATAGGGAAGCTGGGGAGACTGGCGCGAGCTTGATAGGACCGGTGAAAACAAGGAGGGAGTAAGTGTTTCTACATATAGCAAAGTTTCCTTATTTTGCCTTCCTTCACGCGCGGCTTCAATCAGGGCATCATCCATGCCAAAAAATCTGGAAGCGTTATGTCCATCATTACTTCCTTTCCTTCTTTAAGGTTCCGTATTCATAGCCAACGTAATTGCATCATCTCCCTCGTTTGAGAAATGGTTCTTCTTGTTGAGTTTCTCTCTTTGCCTAGAGACGAATCATCCTCTAAACAGCCAGATTCTCCGAGTGAAGGTGCGAGGTCTGACTCTTGCAAAACCACCCCGACTAGGGTTATTCGGGCTAAGAAGATCATACCGGTATGTTTTCTTCTTCTTCTCTGTTTGTGTTATCCTCCTTTTTATATGTGTATAGATAGGGTGGAACTTGATCATTTTCCCCATTTTTTTGCAGTGTATGATGGGACCCTCCAGGGATGGCCGCGCCTTTAACTCTTCGGAGAAGGACTTCAGAATTAGCGGAGATCGATCTTCTTCTCTTGAGGAGGCATTGGTTGGGATTGAATCTCTGTTCCATGAAGCTAGTGAAATCATTAAGGATCTCCCTTCCGTCTATCCCCATGAAGAACAGGTGCATGTTCGGACTTCCTTGGGTTCAGTGAGCATGGAGGAGGGGCGAGAGAACGAGGAAGAGTCTTGGCATATTGAGAAGCTTCAGTGCGGCAAAACCTTTCTTCGGTCCGGGTATGGTGCGGATCGGACTGTTTCTAGGTCGAAGCGACGGAAGAGCGAACGTGTGAGGCTCTTGGAGGAGAGCGCCATGATTCTTGATTTTGATGCGGATGAATCAAAAAGATTTCTTCGAAGTGTCAATGAGAAAACCTTCGAAGGAGCATATGACGGAAACGAAATAGCCTTTGAAGTTGATGCTAAAGGTGTCGTTGGTGATACCGGAGGGGTCATGGTGGCGTATCTCGGACCTATTCGTCTGGGGAGGACATCGCCGCCGCTGTGGCTGCTTCGGGATGGGATGTTGAGGTTGCTGCTGCTAAAACCGTTGAATGGAACCTTTGTTGCCCGAAGGATTGCTGGGGGAAGTGCTTGAAGATAGCCTTGCCCGAGGGGACTTGTGCTCCATCCTTCGAGGGCTAGTTCCTTCATTTTGTTATTTCTGTTAGCTGCTTAGTTCCCCTGATGTTTTTTTTTTCTTTTTTTTTTTTTTTTTTTGTAAACCCATCTTTTCCTTCTTCTTCATCAGTCAACATTTTGCTTCATATATATTTTTTGAAAGAGGTTGTGGTATGATGGATCTGCAATGGTTTTCTGGGTTTATCTGATGTATTTCTCTGATATCTGGAGGATTTGCTTGGAAAGAGATGTATTTATGCTTTTTTTTTTTTTTTTTGACGGGAAAGGGAATCCCCAGGGAAAAATACAAACGGTGTATTAATCTTGGGGAAGTACAACTACTAAGAGGAATTGTTAAAGGAAATACTAAAAGGGGGAGTGATTGGGAAGTACAACATTTTAGGGATTGGAGTCCTTGAGCCATCGCGAGTGAATTATCACGCCTTCAGGTGTGTCTGCATTGATGAGCTTGCAATATCCTCCCAAAAGGGTATCCGCAACCAAATACAACTCGTCTTCTCCTTCATTGGGCGAATCAGTTTGAATAGCCATTTTTACTGTCATCCTCCCAACTTGAAACGAGCTTTCCTTAAACACTACATCTCCGATTGAAAACGGGTTCAGACGTCGTGCAACCGTTTGAGTCTTGGCTTCGTTGGCTTCAATAGAAGTTTCCAAGCTTCTTGCAAAGTGTTCAAATGGTACAGCTCCCCATTCACATTTCTTGACAGCGTTCGTGCCAGTAATCGCACCGAGTCCCCATGACGGAATGGGGGAAGGAAAGACTGGTTGCAGAAAAGGTTGCTCGGTCAGACTTACTTGCATTTGAAAACCATGAGCTAGCGCCAACGGGTCTTCTACGGATGTCTGGGTTCCTTCAATAGTTCGTTGATGCGATAACCAGTGGGATGATTTGTTGGAAATTCCTTCGGGCGTGGACGTCGGCAGAGGGTGCACATCCAATTTCGCTTTGTTGTCGAGCACCCATAAGCGTCCCAATATCATGTCATGATCTAGTTCTTTGACAATATGGAATTTGCTATGCATTATAGCGTCTCCCATCTTGATCTCTAGGTTGATGTAGCCATGCGCGTTCAAAGATTCTCCTCTCAAGCTCTTAATCACGGACTGGGAATAGGTAGCATCTTGTTTTGTAAATCCTGCTGCCTTTAGTGTCTTGAAAGTAATGATGTTGTGGTCAGAGGCCGTGTCGATGAGCGTGTCGTTAAATTCGTTACCTCTTAAACGGGACGTGGTCAGCAGTCCCCAGTTCTCCTTTTGGTTCCGCCTGTTTGGATAGCTTGGGCCCCTGGCGTGGTTTCCGAAGAGAGAAAAAGTCGTTTGCCGGATACAACGCGATTGAGAGCTGCGAAAATATCTTGGCGATGCACCTTGGAAAGATAGAGAATTTCGCATACATGTTGCATCATGGATTGTACAGTCTCGTGCACGGAGTCCCCGGAGGACCCGCAGTTTCTTATTGGGAGTGGGTCTCGATGCACTCTTTCGTCTCCTAGTTGGAGTTCTCCCGCTTCTATCCTTTCTTTGAAAATATGCTTTAGTCTGTTGCAATCGCTAGTCGGGTGGTGAACGAACCCGTGGTAATGGCAAGATTTGGGGTTCGCCATCTCGGCCTCGATTGGTGGACGTCCCGGGAGGTGGTTGGGCCTGATAACATCTTCTTGAACCCAGGCTTCTAGGAGGTCAATCACCTCCTCGATGGGAAACGGGAAATCAAGGGTATTTCCTTCGGTCTCATGATGCTGCATGGGAGTTTTAGTGACGGTCTTCCGTGGCGGGGGTTCCCGTTGCGCCGGCGCTTCATGTTTTGGCTGGTGGCTCGTAGTTGGGGCTTTCCTTTTTCAACTTTCGTTTACTATGTTCACGGAGGATGAGCCGGCATTAAATTGCTTGCTGATGAGGCGTCTACTCCCGCGAGTTTCACGCGTGTCTTTGGTTCGAGTTGGCCTAGCTCTTTCCAGTAATGCTGGTGCTGTTGTTGCAGATCGTCTGGCGGCTTCATGGAGTTCGGAGAATGTTTGGAAGCGCAAGTTTTCTAGCAGGGCGCGGTAAATAGGAACCATACCATTGATGCATGCATTCACCAGTTATTGCTCGGTCACGTTTGGGTCGTGACGGTCGAGTGCTTGAACCCTGAACCTCTTGACGAAATCATTCGGATGTTCGTTATCCCACTGGTACATTCTTCCAAGGTCTGAGAAAGTAACTTGTTCAGACACGAAGAAGTATTTCTTGTAAAACGCAGTGACCGTGCTACTCCAGTTGGGAATGTTGTTCGGTGGGATCTTTGTTGTACCATGTATACGCCCTTCCAGTAAGTGATTTTGAGAATTCCCTTAAACGAAGAACGTGATTATATTCATGTTCACCTAGGTATTCCAGAAAACGGGAGACATGCTCATGTGCATTCCCGGTACCATCGTACAAGGTAAATTGAGGAGAAGAGTACCCCCTTGGGAGAGGGATTCTCTGCATTTCGGATGGGTAATGGGGTTGGTGATGATGCACGTCCAATTCATCATTCTTGATTCGGTTGCGGAGAAGTTGTTCTAGATCTTCTCGCGTGACGAAGTTGGGCGGCTGATTTCTTTCCAACGGGATTCTAGCGCGAGTTTCCTCATCCGTGGAGGCGTGCTCCGCCGAGGTGCTGGCATCGGGGTTGTTGGATACGTTCCTAAGCGTCTCCGGAGGACGCAAATCACGTGGTAGTCGCTCTGTCAGGGTCTTGAGAAAGACGAGTACCTCTTTCTGCGTTGAAACCATGTCCGTCTGGGCTCTGGTGAGCATCTCCGTCGTTCCATCAAATCAGCGATGGTGACATAAGGACGACTTCCTCTGGTCCCTCCGGTCTCTCGTCCCGTCTGCGGGGTAGTTGGAACCTTAGTTGTGGTCGAAGGCGCAATGCTAGACGAAGCATTAGGGGCCGTGGCGGCGACTCTGGCCCTGGTGACTGGTGGCGTGACACCCGAAGAGATATTTTCGTTGTCGTGATTAGAGGGTTGTGCAGAGACACTAGAGGAGGAAGCGGCTCTTGCCCTGGTGATTGGCGGTGCTACGCTTGAGGGAGTGCATTCGATGTTACTGTAGTCAGCAGGTGATGCAACAACGTTATTGGGAGAGACGCTAACATCAGGGGTGTGTTCTCAGGCCGGTATTCTCGGCGGCCGCTCCGGACCCGAGTTCCACCATGTTGAGATTTGACGTTCGGGAAACGAAATCGGGGAATCGAGTTGGTATTGTAACCGATAGATCAATCCTCCCGCCGTGGTCGCCAATTGTTTAAGGGTAAAAATCGTTTCCGCCGATTTTGGTAAATTGATGAGTGAGTGAGAAACTGGTTTAAACCCTAAACAAATGTGTTGCACGTGAGCACTTTCTAGATTCGAGAGACAATCTGTACAAGTCCGGCATAAACCAAGAAATGGTCGTTCCAGACTTGCTTCGGTCACAAAGTGGAGGAGAAGGGTTGATTTGGGGAGGGAAGCAAAGAAAGGTCTTGAGACCAGAATAATTCTGGGAGAGTAGTGTCTCGACTTGTATCATAAAGTGAAATCTTAGAAAGCTTGCAAGAGATGAAAGCTTTTTTGGAGAGCTTGCAAAGTTGCCTTTTCTGAGAGTGTTGTATTTTTCTCCTGACCGAGACTTGTTGTCTGGTAGGAAATAGGTAAGACCTATTTATACAAGTCGAGATTGAAACGTACCCTGGCCTCATGAAGGAAGAGAGTAAAGGGTGAAATAATGGGAGGAGGTGGTAACCGCATGGTGTTTATGGGTGAAAACGTTTTAACCATTATTTCCTCATTTATTTGACCGCTTTATTCCTATTCACGCTTTCTTAATGTGAGCGTAGTGTACGCTGCATGCTGTGACCGCCAAACCAAAACCCTAGAAAGCATCCCCCAGTTTGTGTTGATGTCTCGAGTGTTGGTTTCACCTTGAGTGCAAGTGGCGCTGCTAGTGGCGCGTGTGGCATGTGCGGAATGCCTTTGTTGCGGGTTGCACCTTGAGTGCATGTGGCAATGCTAGAGCTGCTAGCGGCGTGTGTGGCATGTGCCAATGGCATGTGCGGAATGCTTTGGTGGTAGGTTGTACGTTGAGTGTAAGTGGCAATGCCAGAGCTGCTAGTGGCGTGTGTGGCAAGTGCCAATGGCGTGTGCGGAATGCCTTGGTGGTAGGTTGCATGGTTTTCAAGTTAGGCTACCAGCGTGCGTGTTTGGCATGTGTCAATGGCACGCATGGCCATTAGGGCTATGTCCTGGTAAGAAAAGCTACCAGCGATGCATGTTGGCATGTGCCAATGGCATGCGTGGCCAATTTGGGTCACGACCTGGTAGGAAAAGCTACCAGCGAGCGTGTTGGCATGTGTCAATGGCATGCGTGGCCAATTTGGGTCACGACCTGGTAGGAAAAGCTATCAGCGAGCGTGTTGGCATGTGCCAATGGCATGCGTGGCCAATTTGGGTCACGACCTGGTAGGAAAAGCTACCAACGAGCGTGTTGGCATGTGCCAATGGTATGCGTGGACAATTTGGGTCACGGCCTGGTAGGAAAAGCTACCAGCGAGCGTGTTGGCATGTGCCAATGGCATGCTCGGCCATTAGGGCCGCGCCCTGGTGAGAAAAGCTACCAGCGAGCGTGTTGGCATGTGCCAATAGCATGCTTGGCCATTAGGGTCGCGCCCTGGTAGGAAAAGCTACCAGCGAGCGTGTTGGCATGTGCCAATGGCATGCGTGGCCAATTTGGGTCGCGCCACGGTAGGAAAAGCTACCAGCGAGCGTGTTGGCATGTGCCAATGGCATGCTCGGCCATTAGGGGTCGCGCCCTGGTAGGAAAAGCTACCAGCGAGCGTGTTGGCATGTGCCAATGGCATGCGTGGCCAATTTGGGTCGCGCCCTGGTAGGAAAAGCTACCAGCGAGCGTGTTGGCATGTGCCAATGGCATGCGTGGCCAATTTGGGTCGCGCTACGGTAGGAAAAGCTACCCGAGCGTGTTGGCATGTGCCAATGGCATGCGTGGCCAATTTGGGTCGCGCCCTGGTAGGAAAAGCTACCAATGAGCATGTTGGCATGTGTCAATGGCATGCGTGGCCAATTTGGGTCGCACGGGTAGAAAAGCTACCAACAGCGTGTTGGCATGTGCCAATGGCATGCGTGGCCAATTTGGCCTAGGTTGCATGATTTGCAAGCCTAGGCGTGGGCGCCATTTTGGCATGGCATGGCTAGGGCCAAGGTAAGGGTGCTTGGCTTGGCGTGACGTGACTAGCGTAGCTAGGGCCAAGGCAGAGTGCGTTTGGCATGGCGCGGCTAGCTCGGGCTAAGTGTGGCTGGCATGATTTGCCATTGGCACGGAGGTGCGGCTAGCATGGTTGGCATGCTTTGGCGCGTTTGGTGTGGATGGCATGATTTGCCATTGGCACAGAGGTGCGGCTATCTTGGGCTAGGTGTGTCTGGCATGATTTGCCATTGGCACGGAGGTGCGGCTAGCATGGTTGGCATGCTTCGGCGCGTTTGGTCTGGCTGGCATGATTTGCCATTGGCATAGAGGTGCGGATAGCATGGTTGGCATGCTTCGGCGCGTTTGGTATGGCCGGCATGATTTGCCATTGGCATAGAGGTGCGGCTAGCATTGTTGGCATGCTTCGGCGCGTTTGGTATGGCTGGCATGCTTTTCCATTGGCATAGAGGTGCGGCTAGCTTAGGCTAGGTGTGGCTGGCATTATTTTCCATTGGCATGGAGGTGCGGCTAGCATGGTTGGCATGCTTTGGCGCGTTTGGTGTGACTAGCATAGCTAGGGCCAAGGCAGAGTACGTTTGGCATGGCGCAGCTAGCTTGGGCTAGGTGTGGCTGGCATGATTTGCTATTGGCACGGAGGGGAATTAGGGTTTTGTTCATTGTAACCCTAATTTGAAAAAATACCCCCTATTAATTACTGACTACATGCATTAAATGTCCTAATAAATGTGTCACCGGTGACATTAGGTTATTTGGGGTTTTACGATTTTACCCTTTGTTTAAAAACTACCATCAACAGATAGAAAGTGTAGTTGAGCATTAGACTTCACGACGTTCATCGATTGAAGACGAAGAACTACTAAGGGGAGCTTGTGGAACTTCATCAACAAAAGGTAAGTGGAGACTTGAACTCATCTATCACTCAAAAGTCTATCTACTCTATCTCATATTTGAGACAAAAGTCGTATAGCTATATAGACTTCAATTATACACATTTGATATTTCGAGCTGAGTTTAACTCGCTTACATATTTCTCGAAATATATGTTGGTAAGCTTTCGCTTTAACCAAGTTCATCTTATACTCTTGACGAAAGTCAAAAGATGGTCATGTGAAAATCGCCTGGTAACATTTTACATGATTTGTGTGAGACAATCATTTGATATAGACTCAGAATGTTTCGTATTGATCATTCGATCACTTGAAAATTGCTTTAAAGCTAATAGTTTGTGTGAGACAGCTATTGTCGTCTTCCGAGAATGTTTCAATGGTTGAAATAAGAGTTTAGAACAATTGGATATAAGCACAATATGCGTACTTGCATATGTGTAATCCAAGTCCGGGAACCATGGTATGCATACCAGTACGCATGCTGGTACACGTACTGGCGTGAGGTTCAAGTTCCGAGACTTTACTGAGTTTGTGGTATGCGTAAAAGTTCGCATACTGGCGAATCCAAACTTAGTCCGGCCACTTAGGTATGCGTTCACGTTTGCATACTTGAGTGGGTTATGTTCTAAAATCGGTTTGTTCATGAACTAATACATTTATATAATAAGGAATGCAATCTTTTGCAAACCGTGGCTATAATTTTCATGAATTGATTCGAGTGAATCAAAATCGATTTTGCTTCAATTGTGTCTTGTATACTTCTATGAGAATATAATTAAACAATTGAAAAACTCTAGAACTAGTTTCATTTGAGTCATTTGAACTAGTTATAGTTAAGATAAATATGGTTGATATGAAAGTGTTCATATGTCTAACTTCGGTTACTTATTGTTGAGCCAACATAGGTGCACATGTTTAGTTACGGTTACTCATATCTAAATGAAGTCACTTTTTATTTGTGTGTAAAAAACTAAGTTTGATCTAACAGTTGAAAGATATTAGCTTGAGTCTAATCAGGTTTTCATCTAACGGTGAATATTGAATGATTTGTTACCAAGGTAGCATTGATTGCAAACACTGATTTGAAGAATATATAAAGGAAAACTCTAGCAACTGGGAAACCTAATCCCCACACATCCTGTGTGATACTAGTTGCGAATAGAGTCGATTCTCCTTTAACTTTAGGTTTTTCTAAACCCTGTAGGTTAACGACTTGAAGACTTCATTGGGATTGTGAAGCCAGACCCAACTATTTTCTCTGTAGTTGCGTGTTCTGACTTGCTGTTTTCTATCGTGATTGAATACCATCTTCTCTAAGATTTGCTCGAGATTTAATCTTCGATAGGCAAGATAAAAAGTAGTCACAAACATCTTCGTCTCATCGTTTGTGATTCCACAATATCTTGTTTCGCTACCATTCGATTAAGAGTATTGTGAGGTGATTGATATTTCTAGGCTGTTCTTCGAGAATATAAGTCTGGTATATCAATTGGTTCCTGTTCACCTTGATTTATCAAAAGACTGGACAAAACTCATAGTTTTATCTGTGGGAGACAGATTTATCTATTCAATAGACTTTTCTGTGTGAGACAGATTGGTTTATCAAGTTTTCGACTTTGGGTCGTAGCAACTCTTAGTTGTGGGTGCGTTCAGCTAAGGGAATCAAGTGCATAAAGTCCTGCTGGGAATCAGAGACGTAAGGAGCGCAATTGTACCTTGATCAGTGTGAGATTGGTTAGGGCTTAACTACATTCCAGTCCGAAGTTAACTTGGAGTAGGCTAGTGTATGTAGCGGTGTTCAAATTTGGACTAGGTCCTGGGGTTTTTCTGCATTTGCGGTTTCCTCGTTAACAAAACTTCTGATGTCTGTGTTATTTCTTTTCTGTATTATATTTTTTTATATAATTGAAATATCACAGGTTGTGCGTAAGTTCAATCAATTGTAAATCCAACCTTTGGTTGTTGATTAAATTGATTTACACTTGGATATTGGTTTTTGATACGTCCAAGTTAGTTCTTGTATTCAATCGGGCTCGCAAAATTCCTATTTGTTTGATTTGCGGATTACATTAAGAAACAGAAATATAACTCTTTGATATGCTTTTTGTAAGATTGAGTCTGACTGTCTAGTTGATTCTCTTGAAAGTATATTGGAGTTAGTCCATACAAATTGCTAAGCGAAATATTGGGTGTGGTTGTTAGACCCCCGCCTTTTCACATTTGTCCTTTTAGATTGAGATCCCCCTCTATCTATACGTATGAGATAAACCCTAAATTCGACATAAACTTCATATGCAAGTGACTTGGTTAGCAAGACAACTGGAATGTTTCAGAACTTTCTCCTCAGCGAATTGGTCAACAAGCAATCGAAAACCTTCTAGGACCTTCTTGATGTATTTTGACACCGGACCTGTGAGAACGGGCCAAACTGTCATGGACCACCGAATTTGACTGATGGACCTTGAGTTTGATCGATGGTTGACTTTGCTGGGCATGCATTGACTTTTTAATGTTGGTTGCATGTTGATTGTGGTTGTCGAGCTTTGACTGGAAGGACTTGCTGACAAACTGGCTTGATTGGTTAACATGCATAATGGGCTGCCAGCATGGCTGGAAAACTGGACTGTAGACTGGATGGCAACATGGATGGCAGCATGTTTGACAAATCGAACAATAAACTGGATGGAGTACACCGAGTTGGGTGAATCGGGTGGATGAACTGGACCGACCGGTGAACTATGCTAGACATAATGGACATGGCAGACCGGTCGGCCGAGCTGGATTTTGACCACTTGATGTTGACTTTGACTATTGACTAGTGGTTGACTTCATGGCAGGTTGAGAAAACTAGTGGACTGTGTTGGTTAGCCGGATGACTGACTTAGATGTCAGTGGAATGGTGGTCCAAACATTATTATATCCTAACATGTGACAATCTTATCATGGTACAAACAACTATATATACAATAGATGTGTATGAATAAAAGAAAGGAAAAGAATCGTGGAGATAAAAAACTTTTAATAATTAGAAAATTCTGAACAACCGCGGTTGGTGCCCAATTTATGGAATGATTTCTTTTTATTCAGTTCAGTTCATCGTACACTCGAAAATATATAAAATTCACTTCCCACAAACAAATATTTATGGCCGAGGTGTAAAAACGTAGGCCCAAGATGACCTACACACGAAGTCGTGTTCTTCACGTGCCATGTGCCGTCTTTGTCTTTGTGCCAACGATTTAAACGTGATGTGCCGTCTTTGTGCTTTACTAGTCAAAAGCTAGGCACAAAGACAGCCCACGGCACAAAACACGAATAAACGTGCCGTGGTTGTGCCGTGTTTGCACACGTGCTATAAACAATTTGAAATCACTTAATGTATACATTAAGTCGGACATTATCACAAGAATTTAATTAGACAACATATCATTTGAAATTATTTCAAGTAAATTAACAAGTTTATTCAATAAAAAGAAATAGCCCATCAAATATAAAATTGGATTATTGTCATGTAAATTAATGTTCTAGTTAAATATAGGTGACGACATTATAACAACGATATTGAAATATATTTTCTAAATATTAAGGTATTATATGTGTTGTTATAAATAAGCCAACATAAAATGTTAAAAATTAGCTAGAATAGTGACTCTTTTGTGAAATATACAAAATAATGTGATGTATTATGCCTTGTTATATGGTGTATTTGTACATGTTATGACGTGCTCTCTTAACGTGCTGGGCTGGGCTGGGCCACGTTCTTATCCGTGCGCGCGTCTTTGTCTTTGTGCTAGTGTGCCAATTAGTCAAACCCAAAGACGTCCCATTTAACTAACGTCTTTGTGCCGTGTCCGGGCTAAGTCACGGCCGGGTCAAAATTTGTGCTCAAATTTTAGCGTGCTGGGCTGGGCTGTGCTCGTGTTGGCACAGCCCAGTTTACACCTCTAGCCGAGATTGTTATACGTTAAATAGGTTGTCCAATCGGAGTTGTGTTCCTTTTACGTTCATGGAATCATGTTCATCCAACGTGCTTCAAATAGAGTTTGATCAATTATATGTACTATCGGATCAATTATATGTACTTTCTTTGGGGCGTTGTTGAAGGAAAAAAGAAGATGTCTTGGGTGAACTGGAACAAGGTAAGCATTGCTAAACGAAATGGAGGGTTAGGTGTTAAAAATCTAAGGCTGACCAACAAATCTCTTCTTGCTAAGTGGGTTTGGAGGTACTCGACTCAAAGAGGTGCACTGTGGAGGAAGATTGTCCAACAAAAGAGCAAGGTGAACAATGAAATTGCACTCCCAGCAGATGAATCAACTGTTCAAGGTAGGAGTTTATGGAGGAACGTTACAAAGATTGTTCCTGATCTGCAGAGGTTCGTAACTTTCAAAATTAACAATGGTAGGAACATTCGGTTTTGGTATGATCACTTGGGTTGATAGAGGTCGTATAAAAGACTTGTTTCCAGTTATTTTTAAGGCGAGCAGGGAACAAGCAAGCATCCATTCTTTGAGATGATTTCGATGGAAGATGGGTAGGTACTTTCAAAAGAACTTTAAATCAAAACGAGCAGATGGAGTGGGATTTACTCAAAAGAGACTTAGGGAATGTGCCTGTTCTTGTAGACGCATGATGATGAAGTCAATTTTGTTGATAATTTCAGGTCCAAAAACTTGCTATGTTGCTCTAGAAGGAACTGTGGAGGACTCGTGCTTATAACAATTTGCTTTGGATTAAGGGAGTTCCTAACAAAGTCGGTTTTTCTTATGGGCGGCTTTCAATGATTCTATCCCTACACGAACCATGCTTAGACGGCGAGGCGTTCAACTGGATTCGATTTATGCGTTTTTGCAATGGCGAACGAGAGACAACCTCGATCATATGTTAATTCATTGCTCCTTTTCTTTCAAGGTTTGGGATTTCTTCATTAAATCTTTTCATATCTCATGGCCTTTTCCAAAGAACTATCTGCAGTTGTTTATTGCCTGGGACTGGAATGTGTTTTCGGGAAGATGCAAATCTTTATGGGATGTAATACACTTCGCCATTGTTTGGAACATCTGGAACGAACGAAATAATAGAGTTTTTGGGCATCGACGGAGGTCAGCGGAGGAGATCATCATCCTGGTAAAACAAACTTTAGTTCTTTGGAATTGTGATTCGGATGTTTTTAGTTTTGTGGATGTAAACTCAATTCTTCACCACTCGGGAAACTGTTTTGCATATGTAGTTCTAGTTATGTGGATCTCGCATTCGTATCTCTTTTTCTTTCAGCCGTTGTTTCTCTTGTTCAGTGATTCATCAGGCCTGGGTTTGCTTCTGTAACATTTGTATTCTTACAGGCTCCGCCTGGTTTCTCTTAATATAACCTTCCCATTTCAAAAAAAAACTTAGTGATTGGTCAAAGTTCTCAAAACGAGAGATTTGCTAATTAGCGGTTTTTCGTCGGATACACAACAATAATAATTGTGGAAATATACGAGGAGTCCAAATTTGATTCATCTCTCTTGCATAAACTCATTATTAAGTAGCCAAATTATAAGATATATGGTTAAAAAGGATAGTTTTACATTAGATTTGTATTTACACCTTTTCAGATAGACTAAATCAACCTTAATTTGTTAGTACATATTATTAACAAAATTTTTTCTTGATTTGGATTGTGGCCAAATAGTGAGCGTCTTTTATGGACGTTATATTTGGGCCGTTTCTTCTTTAATTATTGATTCCTTTTCTTTTCTTCCCAATCTAACAACACGATAAAAATTTCCAACGGGGAGAACCGGAGAAGACACCATTACTTCTCCTATTTTTTCTTTAACATCGTTTTTTTTTTAAATTGTAACTAATATAGATTTATAACTCGGTGGAATATGAAACAAACCAAAAAAAGGGTTAGATAAGAGTTTTAGGAGGTTCTTTGATAACCTCCTTGGTGAATTTTTTGACAGATCCATCGTGATTAACATGGATAAATTCTTTTTAGGGCTATTTTGCGTTTACTCCCCTCCCAAGATCGCTAATTAGTGTTTCCTCCCCAAATAGATTAAAATTAGTTTTTTTATCCATTGTTCGATTAGCTGAATCAGGACATGTACACACGTGGCATAGATTGTACACTGTTTCGTAATATTCCCAAAATACCCAATAGTGCTATCACACCACATGAGTCTCCTCCTTCTCCGCCACCGGTACGCATTGCTTTTCCGTCACCTCATATAGCTTTTCCTGTAGACGGCCCATAAAGAACATTTGGGAAAAATAATACTCTTTAGAGATTAGAGATTTGAAGGAAGGTATGAAATTGATAAACCCGAATCTGCAAAAGAAAAAAAGAAAAAAAAAAGAATTTCACTGAGGAAAACCAAAATCATGTTCTTGTTCCAAAATTGAAAAACCCTTTAAAATCAAGTTGAAACCCTAGTAGCACCATCTTCAAATCAAGCACCACCACCTCCATCGATGAAACCCATGCTACATATGTTGAAACAGATGCTTGGAATCGGTTCAATTTAACAAAAATGATCCCCAATTTCAGAAAATTTTCTTCTCAAACCCTTAATTCCTTTTCAGAAATCTTCAATCCCATGCAAACCCTTAATTCCTTCTTTAATCTCATTAATTTTCATAGAAACAAGATACTGAATAGCCCCAACAAGTTTTTGCTTCCACTAATGGTGGTTCGATTGAAACAGGTTAGCAAAAATTGAGCTTCTGCAATTGCATTAAAGAGTTAACAGAGGCAGATAGGATTGTGAGATATAGAGAGAAGAAAAGGGAGTTACAGGAGACTAAAAATAAAAAGGGTTTCCATTAAAGACAAGATTCACCACAGTTAACTAGACTATCTATTTTCCACCATTAAAATCCCAAATTCCTTAATTAAACCCATGTCACCGTCTTTTGCTAATTCAATAAAACCCAAAACTCTCACAATGTTTTTTTATTCTTATATAAAGGTTCAATCATCGCTCTCACCATTAATACATGTGATGGGTTTGTTTTTTTCTTCTTTTGAATAGTGCATGAACAGATCTGAACCTCATATCAATCCAACGAAGCAGGTGAGGGTAATTTGATAATTTTGTCCGACACGTGTATATATTTTCCGTGCGTATATTCACGCTGACTCAACTAACTGAGCAATGGATGGAAAAACTAACGATGGGAGGAAACACTAATTTTGATCTATTTGGGGAGGAAACGCTAATTAGCGATCTTGGCAGGGGAGCAAACACAAAAGAGCCCTCTTTTTACATTTAATTATTCGTAAAATATCTTAATATTTCAGAGACTGCATGTATCCTTCTACCTGAAAGTTCCTTTATTTCTATTAAACACAATTAAGGTGATAGTTATATATAATTATCACACCTAATGATAATTTCTATTTTCACTAAACGTCATAAGCAAAAGTCAAAAATTACGATTATCACTATTCATTAAGTGAAAACTGAAATTTTCGCATGTGAATATTATAATTATCACACGAGAAACAAGTGATAGTTGCATATTTCGGAAGTTGCATTTACGGGTGAAATCGTGAAAATTACAGTTATCAAGCTTGAACAGTGTGAACTTTCAGTTTTATGTGATATATTCTTTTTCCATGGGTTATATCACGACATTGAAATATGGTGCTTTTTTTTAACAAGATTGTAGAACTGTGAAGAAGCTCTATAAAGATCGTCAAATATTATAACTTTATAATATGACAAATCAACGTTGGTGATAATTGGAAATTTCTGTAACTATATACAAGCTTGATAAATAAAAATGGTGACAATGGTATGAATGACCTATATTTACCACGGTAACCAAGAAAGCCATAACAATATTCACCCAAAATCTAATCGGAACAATAACTATAGTACATATCGTAATGGATATTCAATATTTTCGAAGAGGAAATCTCTATTGATCTTGTTTGACTGCACATTTTAGTAAAGTAAATTTTGATGGATCTTATATTCATTTTAAGCTTGAACCAAATGAAAATGAGTTTTTGATACCTAAATTTTAGAGCACTGCTTGGTCGAACTCGCAAGCGTTGCTATCTCAAGCTTATTGTCAAGTTTAGTTGCCAAAACTATAAGAATTGATTTATAGTCTACTTCTAACTAAGTCTCGGATTAAGATAGAAAGTGTAGTTGAGCATTAAACTTCACGGCGTTTATCGATTGAAGACGAAGAACTACTAAGGGGAGCTTGTGGAACTTCATCAACAAAAGGTATATGGAGACTTGGACTCATCTATCACTCAAAAGTTTATCTACTTTATCTCATATTTGAGACAAAATTCGTATAGCTATATAGACTTCGATTATACACATTTGATATTTCGAGCTGAGTTTAACTCTCTTACATATTTCTCGAAATATGTGTAGGTAAGCTTTCACATTAACCAAGTTCATCTTATATTTTTGATGAAAGTCAAAACATGATCATGTGCAAATCACATGGTAACATCTTACATGATTTGTGTGAGACAGTCATTTGATATAGACTCGGAATGTTTCGTATTGATCATTCGATCACTTGAAATTTGCTTTGAAGATAATAGTTTGTGTGAGATAGTGTCATGTACCGGAGTACAATGACAAGATTGGGTGGATAGATTGAGGATAAACCTCACTTGATTCGTGAGATTCAAGCTTATCTGAGTTCAAAGAACACATCCTAAAGAACAAAGTTCTGTTTTGGATTAATAATTTGATAAGATTCATTACAGGACTCTCTCTGACTTATATAGCAGCATCATTTTTATTTAGTTATGCATTTTTCGACATATGAATATTAAACATAATATGTATTAATATCAAGTTTACCCTTTCTATCATTGTAAAAGTAAAGGAAAGCCTGATAGATATTTTTATCCTTCACTTCACAAATTCTTTCTAGCATTTTCCTCCTTCACATCCTTCCATACTATGCCTCTCCTTTCTCGAGTTGTATCCTCAAGCCAGCAATGAAATTAAATCGAAATTAATTTTTACATATTTTGTCCTAAAAAAAGCATTATTTGATATGTTTTTTAGTTTACAAAGATATCTTATCGATCCTTCGAAATGATATTACCTTTCTGCATCTTCCTTATTTTAGTGAACGATGTTAGGATCTTCATGGACCATAGGAACCTACTATGGGCTTGACCACATAGCACCGATGATGTCCCTACTTGACCAACTTCGGATAAGAGGTGTGCAGTTTTAATTTAAAAGGCCTAGGTGCTACTTAAGGAGATGCCCAAGCTTATTAAGCTCCACATCTACTCCTCTTTCTTCCATGTGGGACTACCCCTAGCTATAATTATGTGGTTTATCGCGCAACATACACCAAAAATCTCCAACTTGGAGAGATTAAACCACTTCACCAGTCCAATCATACTCCACCATATGATTACCATCTGTATATGTTACCCATCGATCATGATTATTGTCACTACGCGCCCTAGAATCCTACTCCACCTTGAGTTAATGAGAAGGCAAGCATTAACTCCACCTTGAGCATTTTCTTGGCCACCTAGAACCCTGCTCCACTTGAAATTTAATGTGTGAGACACTAACTCCACCTCGAGTGCCAGTTCAACCTTGAGCATTGCCTTACCGATCTAGAACCCTGCTCCACCTGAGTTAATGGGTAAGACACTAACTCTACCTTGAGCGCCAATTCAACTTTGGGCCTTGTCTGCTCCACCTTGAGTCTGATTCCACTTGCGCCCTAAACCGGGTGACTTCCACAACCACTTCTACGTTCGGATAGTAGCCCCAACCATGGGCTTTGATACCAATTGTTAGGATCTTCATGGACCATCGGACACTACTCACCCAACCACATAACCCCGAACCCCACTTGACGCACCTTGGGATAAGAGGTGTGGGGTTTTTAACTAAAAGACCTCGGTGATACGTGTGGAGATTCCCAAGCTTATTAAGCTCCACATGTATTCCTCTTTATTCCATGAGGGACTATCCCTAGCTATACATATGTGGTTTATCACGCCACATACTCCAACAACCAAGCGGAACCAAAACATTAAAGTATGTAAGCTATATCAGAAGTACAGCACCCGAACTCATTTGTCTCAAGAATAATTGTGTAGATATTAACAGTGTTCGGATCATTGATGTTTTTCCCCCTTTAAGAATAGTTTGAAAAGAGTAAAACTCATAATTGACTCAACAATACATATCATATTCTATGTTCTTACTATTTCAATGACATAATGAAAAGATAATTCATTCACTTAAGCTATTATACTTTAAAATTTTAAGTCATTCCCGATGGCAACCATTTTACTCACATACGATGTAGTTTTATTTTTTCAAAATTCCCATATATATTATTTACTTTATTCAATTCGGCAGGAAGAGTTCATCGAATATAATATAGGTAATGGTTTGTCCTTTCGTAACGTTGTGGCCTTTTCAACATAGTTGGATCCAGAGTTGGTAAAAATCACTGAATATACACGTTCTCGGGCGAGAGTAATCTAGGGATGGGCTACCTCCCAGAAAACTGTTGATGGATGACCGCATCAATGTCAGTTGAAAATCCCACATTATCGAATAACCGCAGTGACTAAGTGGGGACAGTATTGGTGGAGGATTAGGTCCTTACAAATGGTATTAGAGTCGACCACGGGTTACCTATCGAGGATGAAAGAGTATGCTTGGCGGATTGTGTCGGGAAAGGGTCTCATGAGTGAGAAAAATTTTAAGTCTAGGATTGAACATATTTCGGAGCCGATGACGGATCCAAATTAATTTGGTGGTATTATAGTACTCCGATTCGACATGTAGGATTCGTTAAATGGAATATAGGTAATGGTTTTTCCTTTTCTAACACTAAGACCTTTTCAGCATAAGGCTTCATAGTTGGCGAAAAATCTCTATAGTTAAGCATGCTCGGTATTGAGTAATCCTGGGATGGCTGACCTCCTGAGAAGCTGATGTTGGATGACCGCAACGGTGACCATTGAAAATCCAATATTGCCAGATGACCGCGGTGGATAAGTGAGTATATTATCGGTTGATGGTCAGGCCATTACATTCTACGACATTACGCTTCCAAATGTGAGGTTATTCTTTGCATAAAAATAATAAAACCATGATTAGTTAGTAAGTCAATCGTTAAGTACTTAACCTAATAACAATAAGCTCTACTAACAATAAATTATGTTATCCATCATCATTGATTAAAAATAACGTTATACCATTTATCAAGAAATACGTGAGACGATACGAAATTACTCACTAGCCACCAATACTTGCCACCGTCACTATGGTCCACTTTTATAATTGTTAGCCAATCTAACTAAGTTTGGTACTGCTTTTTTTCTTTAAAAAAAAGTACTTTGAAAACATATTTATAGCAATATTTTTTCATCTTAGTGTTTGGTAAAGATTTCATAAAGTATTTTTTATGCAAACACTTCCAAAATCTATCAATTTTGAAAGTGGGGGAGAATGAGCTTTTAAAAGCTTCAAAGGCAAATACTAGAGAACGCGAAATTGGGGGATATAAAAAGAAATTGGGGGATATTGATTACTTCTCCCAGCCCATGGTGTCTGCTAAGGGGTGACTTTTGGGTATGAAAATACTAAAATACCCTTCCCTCAAAATAAAAATTTAAAACCTTAAAATCAAAAAAACAAAATCATATCCCCCATTTCCATCTCCACTTCTTATTAATCACTTTCAGGGTTAGAGCTTTGAAACCCAAATATTCCCCATTCCTTTCAAATTCTAAACTCTCCCCACTCTCTTTCAAATTCTCTTCTCCTTCTCTGTCGGCTCCTCACTTTGGAAACGATTTTTTTTTTTTTAATTCGGAAGTGATGAAGATCATGCTGCAAGTGATGAAGACCATGCCGGAATTGATAAAGACCATGCCGGAAACTGGTGCAGGCATGCTTGGTAACTAACATTCAATGCCGTAACTAAGTATCGGCATGCTCAATAGAAATCTATCAATCTTTGGTAGTCAAGTGAAAAAAATTGAAGTTTCTGGATACTTTTCATCATGTGCCGGCATAGAAATTTAAGCAACATACTATGCTGGAAACCGGTCGGCATGCTCGAGAATTAACTACTTGTGCCGGAAGTGGACTGATTAAAACCAGAAAAAACTCAAAACGGAATATTTTTTTACATCGCCGGAAGTGATGAAGATCATGGCGGAATTGGTGAAGAACCATGCCGTAACTAAGTGCCGGCATGCTCGATGGTTCTTCTATCAATGCCGGTAGTCAAGTGAAAAAAAAATGAAGTTTCTTGGATACTTTTCATCATGTTCCGGCATAGAAATTTAAGCAAAAACCATGCCGGAAAATTGTTCCGGCATGCTCGAAAATCAGATAACTGTGCCGGAAGTAGACTGATTACAACCAGAAAAAATAGATTTTGAAGATCATAACCTGAAAAATTTTGTAACGAGACGGGGGTGCTACGCACCCCGAACCCCCCGATAGTGGCAAACAATTTATGAAAATTTCCAGCAAATGCCGGCATGGTTGTTTGGTTGAATACAATGCCGGCACCGAGCTATTTCAGCTGCAACAATGGTGGATTCAAGGAAAAAAAAATCAAATTTTCAACCTCTTAGCAGCAATTCTCTCTTCACAATCATCCTCCACTTTCACCAAAAAATTTCCCTCTCAAATTTTTTTTTCCATCTTTCTACTCTCATCTCATTCACCCAAAACAAATACACACTAATCATTTAACAAATACTTAAGATTTTTACTAATTATTATTAATCACTAAACCTGATTAGTGAGGGGTAGATTAGGATTTTAAAAAAATACTTAGATAAGGGGTGACCCCGAATTGATATCTGGATCCAGTTTTTGTCCTTTTCTTATATCCCCCAATTTCGCGTTCATACTATAGTCACCCTAATTTCATATTTTATTTTCCAATTTTATCCCATCTTTTTCTATAACTGAAAAAAATTACCCTTGAATCTATATATGATCACCAACTTTTATTCGCTATATTTTATTCTTTAAAAGATAGTTATTTTTTATTTTCAAACTACATTTTATGTTATACCGTTCACTGAAACAAACTTTTATTTATCAACAATAAATATTAAGAAAATTTTGATTTTTAAAAAATGTGGTTAAGAAAATAATACTTTTTAGTAATAATACTAATTAGTAAATTTAATATTACATATATGTACCCTAATAGTAGAAAATTTACTTATTTTTATGCACAATGAAATAGAATAAACAATTTTCAGAGATATGTCTACTTTTGTCATTTTCTCACTAACTATAGTTGGACCTGATATTTTCCCAGACAAAATTTGATCGTTATTTAAAATAGTTTTAGCTTTAGTTTATAATTTGCAACCATTCAATTGCTTTTTTTTTTACAGAGCTCGGCATGGCAACCATTCAATTGCTTTTTTTACATAGATCGGCACAGTAACGTACATCAGAAAAGCATTTTTATAAAGCTCGCAGCAATACCAAACTAATCATAAGTATTAGCAAATAAAAATATATTAATTATCATCAATAGTAGGATAATTTATATATTATCATTTTTAATTTGACATTTAATAAAATATTATCATGGCAAATTAATAGGCTATTTATTATGAAGAATTATGAAACCTTAATGACATGATAAATTTTATCCGTTAGATGCATTTCTAATCCCAATCACAACCATCACTTATGACAAATGATTACATCCCTAGATTTATCTCTTGTGAGGACAAATCTCAACCACCACTTACATAGGCAAAGTTAGCCAAACTGTGCTTTATACTCTTGATGGTTGCTTTCTTAATATCTACGACCATTACTTGCCCACGTGTGCACATCTAGGCCACACGTTATAATTGACACTAATTAATCAAACTACATACTATAATAAGATATGGGTACTCCCATGTACATGACATTCCACTCCCCTTGAAAACATCCTTGTCCTCAAGGATGACAATCGCGAAAACTAGCTGGAGTGATAAATATTCATCGCTTGTGATGCCTTCAGGAGAAATGCAGAAGTAACAAGTAAGGATAACTGGTCGAGGACATGGTAATGGTAGCTCATTCTAAGACGCATGAGAATCCAAATAGCCCTAGCGCTAATGAAAACCAGGCCCAACAACCAATTGATGCCTATGAATATCCTTTCCGCCAATGCACTCGACTTTCTTGCGCCATGTTCCAAAAGACAACCGACTCTATCATCTGCACCACTGCTGGCTTGGTATGTACTCATAGGATCAGTTAAAACCTCGGTATGGGTCCTGCTCCTGATGTATTCAGGAATAACTTCAACAACGGAATTGCTATGCGTTCCACACCTCCACCCGTTTGTATCATTAAAATTAGAGCAAGCATTCTGTAGCTTCACAGCAACTGTAGTAACGATCCCAACTGAAATCTACATCAGTACACAAGCAAGCTGATCACCATTTGCTGCCAAGTCCCAGCTCAAGAAAACCCGCTTCAACGATATCAACAACAATAGTATAGTTGGATGTTGAATCATCATGAGCCTGGATCGAATGACTCTTATCCCTTCATAAATCTCCCACTGGATACATGGATACCCCAACGACAATAATCGACAGCAAGACCACGATATATGTTGAGCATAGCACAAAGAGAAGAAACCAAGCATGGAAGAATTCACGCTTCTATGTGCATTACTGCTCCACACAACTTTTATGTAAACAAGAATAACTCCAAAGTTATTGGAATGAGAACCGGGCAGTATGGACTCCAGCTATTTTCCTCTATCAAACAACAAACAACGACAAACCTTAGTACCAGTACTATTTCCCATACTGAAAAGTCTACTTGCAGCAGCAAGGTGCCAACATGGTAATCTCATGAGAATGGCTGCAGTTTGATTATGGACCTCTGCTTCGCAGAACCAATGGCTTTTAAAATTCTAGTTTATGTCAAGGCACCCCACTGATAGAACAATATTATCAATCCATCTAACGTTTCTCACACTATGCAACACAGGTGGATACAATCTGAACTTCCACCTCAAGTCTCCTACCCATACCAACATTTTAAGAAGCTGAAATACTACCACTAAGATCTGAGTTCCTATGAACATACCCACTGGCAGCAGACAACCACTATAGACATTAGGGGAAACTAATAGATAATGCACAAATTGGGTAGATAATTTGAATTTTCATCTTAAAAAGTCCACTAACTTCGATACGATTGGAGAATGTGTGACCTGGAGGTATAGCTGAATAGCAAGATTTCCAGGGGTCACAGGTGAGGGTGAAAAAGGAGACTAAGAAGGGACCAATCCATGGGAGACAAAAGTAACCAGTTTTCATACCGACAATCCTCCATAATTGTAGTTGATCACATAAACTCCATCTATTGTGATGTAGTTGATCAAATAACTCCATCATAGTACCAGTTGCATTGTTACCTGTCACTTGAAGTATCAATCTGGACCACATAACTGTATCATGCTGCAACCTTCCGTTCCATAACTTGCAAACAAAACCAGTCTCAACCCATTTCACGAACATAATTGTAGTCGATCTGTCACTTAATGAGTATCCAAGTTTGAAAACAAAGGCATAAATAAATTTTCCACTATAATTCGCCATTACCCTGGACCCATATTCAAAAATTAGCTCATGAGAAGAATTTGTATTGTATCCAGCAAGTATGATCGAACACATAGTGAATACAGAGAAACCAGAAGTAGTTATGATTATATTAAATGCAGAAACACCCGCAGGGCCAGAAAACCCTTAAGAAGTTGGAACCTTTTCCCACAATCAAACATTCTACGTACAGAATCGAAGGCAAGCAAGGAATAATCATCAATTAGTAACTTGGAACGCACCTCAAGCAACTCACATTCGAGCCGTAAGAAAAAAAAAATCTGCTCTCTTCATACCCAGCACCTGAGCATACCATTTATATGCCTTGGTAAAGCTCACCACTCTAGACAATAAGAGAAACAAAAATCTAGTTCTCTCTGAAAACACAACAACCGATTTCCATTCACCACCAAATTCAGCAGCATCGAGAATTCTAAGACCTAACGAATTCAGAAACTGATATGCAAATGGATACACATGTCTTGGTAACAACTCAAGAATCAAACTTCCATTGTACCTTTCCCTTAAAATCGACCCAAGAACAAAAATGAAAGGAGTAAATGTAACAAAATCACATTCACATTCACCAACATGATTACCAAACTCTTTAATACTATCTGATTCCTTGCCACGATCAAAATCTCTACACATTTTAAGCTGTAAGAGAAAATAATCTCTTCTACCACTATGAAGCATTTTACGAAACATACACCAAGCAGTAGTAATGAAACCATCATTAGCTAGCATACAACCGCTTGAATCATTAAACAACCTAACTGATTGATACTCACTATTAACAATTTCTTTATACTTGCAAACCGGCGTCATAAGGAAACTCTAATATAAAATCAAATTTTAATTTATCTTTTCCACGATCGAATAAGCTACGGGAAGAATTGACAATAATAGAAAAATGCTCACCGATTAGTGGTTTGTAAGAAATCAGCATCTTTTTACCAGAAACATTTTTGATTTGAGAATTATCCACTAAAATACTCCAATTAGGGAAAATCCTCATTTTATTCAAACAAAAACGGCGGAATCAACTTGCAATCGACAGATTCATCTTCTTGTTTAGCTAATGGAATTGAATATTTATGAGTTAAATCACTTATAGAGTCTGAATCTGAATCAACATGAATAGGTTCCATGTGCTCGGCGATGTATTTCTTCATCGTCTTCAATTATTGAATCACTGATTGGAGTAACCCAAGATTTTCTTCTGAATTCTCATCACAAAGTCTTCGCTCCATCGCCAGGATATCCTTTATTTTTGTTGAAACGAACTTCATCCATGCATCTACTTGCCTAGGAGGTCAAATAAATTCACCCTTCAGCTTCTCTGTTACTGCATCTTGATATCTTCCCAAGCAATAAATCTTCTATGACAATAATCCAGTTTCAGTGAATTCTCTTGGATAAAATTCGTCCATATCTGCAACCTTCATTGAAGAAAATAGCAGAATCGAACGACTCTAGATACCAATTATCATGTACCGAAGTACAATGACAAGATTGGGTGGATAGATTGAGGATAAACCTCTCTTGATTCGTGATAATCAAGCTTCTCTGAGTTCAAAGAACACAGCCTAAAGAACAAAGTTCTGTTTTGGATTAATAATTTGATAAGATTCATTACAGGGCTCTCTCTGACTTATATAGCTAGGGTTTCCTTCTTAATATCTACGACCATTACTTGCCCACGTGTGCACATCTAGGCCACACGTTATAATTGACACTAATTAAGCTAACTACATACTATAATAAGATATGGGCACTCCCATGTACATGACAGACAACTATTCCCGTCTTCCGAGAATGTTTCAATGGTTGAATGAGAGTTTAGAACAATTGGATATAAGCACAGTATGCATACTTGCATATTTGTAATGCAAGTCCGGGAACCATGGTATGCATACACGTATGCGTACTGATTGGTTTGTCAAGGTTCGGGAACCAAGTATGCATACCGATACGCGTACTGGCGTGAGGTTCAAGTTCCGTGACTTTACTGAGGTTGGTGGTATGCGTACCAGTTCGCGTATTGGCGAACGGAAACTCAGTCCGGCCACTAAGGTATGCGTACACGTTTGCATACTTGAGTGGATTATGTTTAAAAATCGGTTTGTTTATGAATTAATACATTTATATAATAAGGAATGCAATCTTTTGCAAACCGTGGCTATAATGTTCATGAATTGATCCGAGTTAGTCAAAATCGATTTTGCTTCAACTGTGTCTTGTATACTTCTATGAGAATATAAACAATTGAACAACTATAGAACTAGTTTCATTTGAGTCATTTGAACTAGTTATGGTTAAGGTGAATATGGTTGATATGAAAGTGTTCATATGGCTAAATTCGGTTAATTATTGTTGAGCCAACAAAGGTGTACACGTTTAGGTACGGTTACTCATATCCAAATGAAGTGACTTTTCATATGTGTGTAACAAGCAAACTACGATCTAACGGTTGAAAGATATTAGCTTGAGTCTAATAAGTCTTTCATCACGATGAATATTGAATGCTTTGTTACCATGGTAACATTGATTGCAAACCCTGATTTGAAGACTATATAAAGGAGAACTCTAGCAACTGGGAAACTAATACCCACACCTTATGTGTGATACTAGTTGCGACTAGAGTCGATTCTCCTTTAACCTTAGATTTTTCCAAAACCATGTAAGTTAACAACTTGAAGGCCGCATTGGGATTGTGAAGCCAGACCAAACTATTTTCTCTGTAGTTGCGTGTTCTGATCTTGCTATTTTCTATCGTGATTGAGTACTATCTTCTCTAAGATTTGCTCGAGATTTAATCTCCGATAGTCAAGATAAAAAGTAGTCATAAATATCTTCGTCTCATCGTTTGTGATTCCACAATATCTTGTTTCGCTACCATTCAATTAAAATTATTGTGAGGTGATTGATATTCTAGGTTGTTCTTCGGGAATATAAGTCTGGTCAATTGGTTCCTGTTCACCTTGATTTATCAAAAGACCTAACAAAACTCTTAGGTTTATCTGTGGAAGATAGATTTATCTATTCAATAGACTTTTCTGCGTGAGACAGATTGGTTTATCAAGTCTTCGACTTTGGGTCGTAGCAACTCTTAGTTGTGGGTGAGACCAGCTAAGGGAATCGAGTGCGTAGAGTCTTGCTTGCATTCAGAGACGTAAGGAGCGCAACTGTACCTTGATCAGTGTGAGATTGGTTAGGGCTCAACTACATTCTAGTCCGAAGTTAACTTGGAGTAGGCTAGTGTCTGTAGCGGCTTAATACAGTGTGGTGTTCAAATCTGGACTAGGTCCCGAGGTTTTTCTGCATTTGCGGTTTCCTCGTTAACAAAACTTCCGGTGTATGTGTTATTTCTTTTCCGCATTATATTTATTTATTTAATTGAAATATCACAGGTTGTGCGTAAGTTCAATCAATTGTGAATCCAACCTTTGGTTGTTGATTAAATTGATTGACACTTGGATATTGGCTTTTGATACCGTCCAAGTTATTTCTTGTATTCAATCGGGCTCGCAAATTCCTATTTGTTTGATTGCAGATTGAATTAAGAAATAGAGATATAACTCTTTGATATACTTTTCTTAAGATTGAGTCTGACTGTCTAGTTTATTCTCTTGAAAGTTTATTGGAGTTAGTCCATACAAATTTCTAAGCGAAATATTGGGTGTGGTTGTTAGTCCCCCGCTTTTTCAATTGGTATCAAAGCAGACAAACAAGTTCAAGACCTTATAAGTCTGTGTTTATAGCGATATGACTCTATGTACAGAAGTGTTATCTCTATAAACGTACCACCAGTCTTTGATGGCTCGACTTACCTCTAGTGGAAAATTGCTATGCATTCCTTTCTTCAAGCGCGTGATTTTTAATCATGGGTTTATGTTGTTAATGGCTATTTAACAACATAGGCGATGTAACTTTTCCAAAGGATATCGGTGATTATGATGCTATCGAGATTCTTGCTGCAAAGAAAAAGTCTGACGGATCGAATGCAATCATCCATGCCATTACCACAGATCTTCAGCACCATGTGACTACATGCACTCGATTTAAAGATGCTTGGGATATCTTAGAAACTGTATTTTAAGGGAATACCTATGAAAAAGAAGCTAGGCTTCGAAACCTAAATTTTGATTGGGAAAACTTTCGTATGGAAGATGAAGATTCATTTGATGAGTTTAATCACAAAGTGTCTGAAATTGTTAATGCATCTTTTGCGTTGGGTAAGACTTTTCCTGAAAAGGACATTGTGATGAAAATTCTCAGATCATTGCCATCTAGATACGATTCTAAGAAACATGCCATCGTATAAGGAAATAACCTTGATGCGCTTTCCAGAAATACTCTGGTTGGGAAGTTAAAGATCTTTGATCATGAGCATGTATCCAAATATGGAATGGATATTGGTTTCAAAGCACAAAAGAACACTAAATTACTTGATGAAAGTAAAAGTGTTGGCATCTCTGAAGAGGATCCTTCTGAGACTGATTCTTCAGATGAAGATCTTAACAAGTCAGTCTTTTTGATCACAAGACAATTTAGAGATCTTCTTTTGAAGAGAAGTAAATGGTTTACCAGAGATAAACCTATGTCATTAGTTAAACCTCATAATCGTGTTCCTCCTAAAAACAGGGATAATGACGATACTGATGACGAGGATATGCCACTGCTTCAAGTGTAAAGGTTTTGGTCATTTTTCAAATGAGTGTCCAAATCGTAGAAAATACACTGGAAACAAAGGTCTTGCTGCAACTCTTGATGAAATGTCTGATCACTATGATTTAATGAAGACAAAAAAATCAAGTGTTCCATTCCTCGGTGAAAATATTGATTTTGATAATTGTAGCAATACATACATCAATCTTGATATTCTTCCGGGAGAAACTTCAACCACCTTGGAGGATGAAATGGATTTCTCTTTGTCTACTGGAAATTTTGTTTCTAATTTTTTAGGTTCTACCTTCTGTATAGCATCCTGCACAGCCATGACGTCTGAACCTTCCTCCGTGTTGACATGTTCTTATTTTACTTTCAAGGGTCATGAACTCTTCAAATGTTTCAAGTACAAACATAAGATAAGATATGTCAACAAACTTCAACGAGGAGCAAACCGATTAGCAAACGCTCAAACTTGTTCAGAAATCGTCTGAGGTATGTTATCTCATCTCTTCTCCAAAGAAGTTAATTTTCAAAGAAAATAATAGACCGCTAGAGAAAAGAATACGGTCTAAACAGTCTGTGAAATATGGTTCTAAGAATTCCATTCAAGAAGGTTATGGTAGACAGATTATTGTTCACCCTAACACAACTTAAATGGTTTGGTTGTGTATCTTGTCTCATGTGCCTGGTGCAAAATAGACAAGAGTTTGCACACTCCAGGCTTTAGAAAAAGAGAAAAAGTTTTTTTTTGTTTTTTGTTGGTTTAGTTTTTACCGTTTTGGAATTCTTCCATCTTTTCATATCTTATTGATATTGAAAGGGCTTTCTCTGTTTGATCAATAAAAGAGGGTTAAAATCGACAATTCTGCCTTTTTTAGGGTTCTGAGTTTGTAGGATCAGAATATCGCAACACCAACACCTCCGCGAAATCCATAAATGTTACATAGCGAAGGTGTCGCAGACGAGTAAAATAAGTGACGCAATGGATGACGATAGCCAGAACACGAGGAAAGTGTGAAGACCTAGCGAGATCTAGGAGCGTCGCGAGGTTATACATCAATACACC
>JAJJWW010018835.1:0-49757 GCA_023531295.1 Papaver armeniacum
CAGAGTATAGTATCGGCCACCTCGTTTCATGATCTTCTAGTGTGAGAGATCCTCAAAGTACTGCTTCTCTAAGTATATCTACTATTTCAATGTAATCTTTCGTAAGAAATAAAGAATAACTTTATTTAAAACAACCAAATAAGGCTTACAATCTCTCATTATTTTATTGTGTTCTAAGTTGTCATGCACACAACATGATATCTTGACAGTTTTTATGAGATAATGCCAGACCTCCCTAGTATATTCAAGAGTACATGGTCTCTCTACCTTCAGTTTCTTTTTTACTTTTGATTGGTAAAGATAAATTGTATAGAAACTAGGGCTTAACCCATGCCGTTTAGTTATACCCTTCTTATCATTATAAAAGTAAAGAAAAACCCGATAAATGTATTTATTCTTCACTCCACAAATCATTTTCATCATTTTCCGCCTTGACATTTTCCCATACCATGCCTATTCTTTCTCGAGTTGCATCCTCAAGCCAACCATGAAATTATATCGAAATTAATTTTTACATATTTTGCCCCCCAAAAAATATTATTTTATATTTTTTTTAGTTTACAAAGATATCTTATCGATCCTTTGAAATGGTATTACCTTTCTGTATCTTCCTTATTTTAGTGAAGGATGTTAGGATGGACAATAGGAACCTACTATATATGGGCAAACCACATAGCACCGATGTTATCCCTACTTGACCACTTTGGGATAAGAGATGTGCGGTTTAATTTAAAATTCCTCGGTGCTACGTAAGGAGATGCCCAACCTCATTAAGTTCCACATGTACTCATCATTCTTCCATGTGGGACTATCCCTAGATATACATATGTGGTTTATTGCGCCACATACTCCAACAATCTCCACCTTGGTGAAACTTAACCACTTCAATAATCGAATCAGACTCCATCATGTGATTACCATCTGTATATGCTACCCATCAATCATGATTATTGTCGCTATGCGCCCTAGAATCCTACTCCACATTGAGTTAATGAAAAGGCAAGTACTACCTCCACCTTGAGCATTTCTTTGCCCACCTAGAACCCTACTCCACTTGAGAATTAATGTGTGAGACATTAACTCCATCTTAAGCATCAGTTCAACCTTGAGCATCTCCTTGTGGATCTAGGACCCTGTTCCACTTGGGTTAATAGGTGAGACACTAACTCCATCTTGAGTGCCAGTTCAACTTTGGGCCTTGCCTGCTTCACCTTGAGTCTGAATCCACTTGCGCCCTAAACCAGGTGACATCCACAACCACTTCTACGTATGGACAGTAGCCCAACCATGGGCTCTGACCTGATACCAATTGTTAGGATATTCACGGACCATCCGATACTACTCAGGGCCCGACCACATAACCCCGAACCCCACGTGACCACCTTGGGATAAGAGGTCTGGGGTTTTTAACTAAAATGCCTTGGTGCTATGTATGGAAAAGCCCCAGCTTATTAAGGTCCACATGTATTCCTCTTTATTCCATGAGGGACTATCCCTAGCTATACATATGTGGTTTATCGCACTACATACTCCAACAACCGAGCGGAACCAAAACATTAATTTATGTAAGTTGTAACAAAATTGCAGCACCTGAACTCATTCTTCTCAAGAATAATTGTGTAGATATTAACAGTGTTCGGATCCTTGTTGTTTTTTTCCCCTTTAAGAATAGTTTGGAAAGAGTAAAACTCGGAATTGAATCAACAATACATGACGTGTTTTATGTTCTTACTATTTCAATGACATAATAAAAAGCTAATTCATTCACTAAAGCTAATGTATTTTAAAATGTTAAGTCATTTCCGATGGCAACCATTTTAATCACCTATGATATAGTTCTAGTTTTTCAAATTTCCCAAATATATTATGTATGTAATTCAATTCGGCAGGAAGAGTTCACCGAATGGGATATATGTAATGACTTGTCCTTTCGTAACATTGTGAACTTTTCAACATAGTTGGATCCAGATTTGGTTAAAAGCTGTATTTTGCGTTCTCGGGTGATAGTAATCTAGCTATGGCTACCTCCCAGAAAACTGTTGAGGGATGACTGCATTAGTGTCAGTTGAAAATCCCACACTGTCGGATAACCGCAATGAGTAAGTGGGGACAATATTCGCGGAGGATCAAGTCCTTACAAATGGTATTATAATCGACCACGAGTTACCCGTCGAGGGTGAAAGTGTATGCTTGACGTATTGTGTCAGGGAAAGGGTCTCGTGAGTGAGAAAAAATGCCGAGTCAAGGATTGAATATATTCCGGAGCCAAGGGTGGCTCCAAATTAAGTTGGTGGTATTATAATACTCCGAATTAGCAGGTAGGATTCGTCAAATGGAATATAGGTAATGGTTTGTCCTTTCCTAACACCGATACCTTTTCAACATAATTGGCTTCATAGTTGGCGAAAAATCTCTATAGTTAAGCATGCTCGGTATTGAGTAATCCTTGGATGGGTGACCTCCTGAGAAGCTGTTGCTGGATGATCGCAACAGTGACCATTGAAAACTCCATACTGTCAGACGACCGCAGTGGCTGAGTGAGGACATTATCGGTAGCGGGTCAGCCATTACATTCTACTACATTTCGCTTCTAAATGTGAAGTTATTCGTTGCATAAAAATAATAAAACCATGATTAGTTAGTAAGTCAAATCGTTAAGTACTTAACCTAATAACAATACGCTCTACTAACAATAAACTCTGTTATCGATCATCATTGAATGAAAATAAGGTGAAACCAATTATCAAGAAATACGTGAGACGATGCGAAATTACTCACTGGCCCACTTATATAATTGTTAGCCAATCTAACTAAGTTTGGTACAACTTTTTTCTTTCAAAAAAAAAGTACTTTGAAAACATATTTATACCAATATTTTTTCATCCTAGTGTTTAGCAAAGATTTCATAAAGTGTTTTTTTATGAAAAACACTTCCAAAATCTATAATTTTAAAAATGGGGGAGGATGAGCTTTTAAAAGCTTCAAAAGCAAATGTTATAGTTCACCCTAATTTCATATTTTATTTTCCAATTCTATCCCATCTTTTTTTTTTTATAAATGACAACAATTATCCTTCAATCTATATATCACCAATTTTTATATTCGTTATATTTTATTCTTTAATAATTATTTTTTATTTTCAAACTACATTTTATGTTATACTTTATCATTGAAATATACTTTAATTTATCAACAATAAATTTTAAGCAATTATTGATTTTTAAAAAGTGCATGGTTAAGAAAAATAATTCTTTTTGGTAATAATACTAATTAGTAAATTTAATATTACATATATGTCTAGTTTTGTCATTTTCTCACTAACTATAGCTAAACCTGATATTTTCCCATTAGAATAAATTTTAGCTTTAGTTTATAATTTCCGACCATTCAATTGCTTTTTTCTACAAAGCTCGGCACAGTAAAGTACATCGCAACCATTCAATTGTTTTTTTACATAGGCCGTCACAGTAACGTACATCGAAAAAGCACTTTTGTAAAGCTCGCAGCAATACCAAACTAATCCCGAGCATAAAAAATGTATTTATTATCAGCATTAGTAGAATAATTTATATATTACCATTTTTAATTTGACATTTAATAAAATATTGTCATGGCAAATTAATAGAGTATTTATTATGAAGAATTATGGAACCTTGATGACATGATAAATTTTGTCCGTTAGATGCATTTTAAATCCCAATCCCAACCATCACTTATGACAAATGATTACATCCCTAGATTTATCTCTTGTCAGTACAAATCTGAACCACCACTTACATAGGCAAAGTTATCCAAATTGTGCTTTATATTCTTGATGTTACGTACAAAAATTTATACGCAACCCTCGTACAAAAGTAAGTGCAAACTGCAAACTCTCGTACAATTTTGAGAATTCCCATCAACTAATTGGTGGCCCAATAGGAAAACCCACATAAAACCCTAAAATATCGAATCCCTAAAGAAACAGGTAATGGAAACCTTAAGGTAGCTGAACCCCAAATATACCGCCGTCAATTTTACCAGTCTACCTTCAGTTTCTTTATTACATAGTTTGCAAATTGTATGTGGTACTGTTATACTTCTCTGATGAAGGTGTGAAGTTTGTGTTGGTAAATTTGCTAGGGCTCTGAAGATCAATTCCTAACATTTAACTTTCGTTTATATATATAATTTCTCATAAAGATATCTACGAGGACTCTGAAGGTCTATTCCGAACATTTTACTTTCCTTCTCATAATTTCTCTCTCATGGTGTCTACTGAACAAAATTCTCCACTTTTGAAGAAGAGAAAGAAATTAATGCATGGTTTAACTCGACAGGATCGGTAGATTATGCTATCATTTCTGTTTCTCCTTGGTACTTTGAAAATAACTAATTACAGGAAGGCGGTCAACTAGAAGAGTTATTTCCAGTTCTCAATGGTTTCCTTTGGTTGTTACTATGTTTTTACGTGCAACAATTAATATTACTCTTGTCAGCAGAAGTCATCAACAACTAACAAATGAGTCTACATCAACTCCGTCAACTCGTAGTTGTTCAACAACCAAGTACTTAGTCTGGTCTCCAACAGATTACTCCGACTATATACTAGGATCAAACCTGTATTTCCTATTTTTATGCTTTGAATATTGTACTATGTTTTCATATAAATAAGAGTCTTATCTCCACAAGTTTCCTGTGGAAGATAATCTACCAAAATCACTCTCTGTCTTGGTATCAGTTTGTTCGATCCAAGCACAGCTTCCGCAACAACCCTACACAAAAAAAAAAAAAAAACAAACCCTAATCAAAAAAAAATAAAAAATAACAACAATGGCGGATACTACAAATACTCTCCTCCAAGTTCAAATCCATCACCTAGTGACTTTGAAACACACAAACGAATCATATATTATGGAAGGCTCGGTTCAAGCCTATCCTAATAGGCTATGATCTCACGGTGGTTTATCGATGGCTCAAAGAAAAATCGGCAAAAATACTTCCGAGTTGACGGTGAAGATATCAATCCCGCTTTTACGGATTATGAATCCCAAGATTCTCTCGATAGTTGGATGGTTGAATTCAACTTTGACACCCGAAGTACTCGGCGTGGTTGCAAAACTTGAAAGCTGAAAAGAGATATGGGATACCCTAGAGTCGGAGTTTGCAAGAAAACTTTTGCTCACCAGATGAATCTCAAAAAAACAGCTGTAGAACTTGAATAAAGGTAATAAGACTTTGAAAGCTTATTTGAATGAAGCTAAGCGTTTGTTTGACCAACTTGCAAAGAATTGGATACACCGTGCGCTCTAATGAGATGAAACAATCCATTTGCAATGGATTAAATCGAAGCACTTATGACCCGATTATTGCATACTAAGCAATGTTGAAACAATGGATATTCAGACGTTCACCACTCATCTTCTCACCTTTGAGATGCGGCTTGAACATCAACTATGTCAGATACAACAACCTCTTGCAAATGTTGTCTCTTCCAGCTCTGCTTCCACAAACAGGAATGCACCAAGAGGGTTCAACTATCAATACAAAGGACCGCCTCCACCAAAAAACAACAACAATCGCTATCCACAACAACCACATAGGAAAAATGCTTAAGGAGAGTTAAACATCCAAATGCTGCAAAGCGTAATCACACATGAGATCGTTGTTGGTGGCGCTATGAAAGAGGAAATCCGAACCAAACAAAAACCACACAGCCTTATATTTCCTTTTCCGGAGGTCAGTGAACAACAGTGGGTGGCCCGACACTGGTGCGAATCACCATTTGACTCGAGATATTCAAAATTTTTGCATTCCACATGAATATGAAGGAACCGACCAAGTTAGGGTTGGTAATGGATCCAGATTGCTAATATTGGTAACGCTACCTTTACTCATAATACGGTGTTTTCTCTTGAATAATATATATCATGTGCCTAAAATCAAAACAAATCTTCGGTATATCAATTTTGCAAAGATAACAATGTTTGCTTTGAGTTTCACACAAACGTTTTTGTTGTGAAGGACAAGTTCACAGGAGCAATACTGCTACAGGGGAGGAATGAGAATGGGCTTTATATCTTCGATGGGGTTAGTGGCATCAATCAAACCAAATCTCCACAGTCTTTTCTATCTGCCAGTTTACCTGTGTGGCACCAACGCTTAGGGCATCCAATGCTCTCCACTATCTCCAAAATAATCAATAGTTTTTTCCTTTCTGTTTTGAATAAGAAGTTTGATTTTTGTCATTCTTGTCACATAAGCAAGAGCAAGAGACTTCCCTTTTTTGTCAGTTCAACAGTGTTTGATAAACCTCTTAGTTTAATTCTTAGTGATATTTGGGTTTCCCCTCAACTGTCAAAACATGGTTTTCGTTATTATTTGCTATTTATGGATGAATTTTATCATTATAAATGGGTGCTTCCTTTAGTAAATCGTTATGATGCTTTAGCTACTTTTATCCAGTTTCAAAAACAAGTTGAAAATCTAACATGTCATAAAATCCAGGTTTTCCAGTCGGATAATGCTCTTGAATATAAAAAGTTTACATCTCATTTAAACAATTGTGGTGTTCAGCATCGATTTTCCTGTCCCCATACATACGCGCTTGAGAATGGTCAATTTGAACGTAGAATAAGGCATGTTATTAAAAGTGGCTTAGCTCTTTTATTTCAGGCGCATATGCCTAAAGAATTTTGGTCTGAGGCTTTTACAACTGCGTCATATCTCATTAACAGGATTCCAAAGTCTTCCACTGAGTCTAAACCTCCTCTTGAACTCTTATTCAATAAGAAGCTAGATTATAATTTTTTGCGTGCAGTGTCTTTGGTTGTCTAGCATATCCATGTCTGCGTCCATACAATTCCAACAAGCTAGAACCCAGATCTCTACCATGTGTTTTTATAGGCTATAGCCAACACATAAAGGTTATGTGTGCCTGCATCAGCCTTCAAATAGAGAGTACATTTCACGTCATGTCAGGTTTGAAGAATCTTCGTTCCCATTCTCTCCTCCTCAGCAGCCTGCACCTGAGCTTTGTCAGCAAACTACTTGCACTAGTATGGATATTCTTGCTTTTCCGGTTTTCAGACAGCAAGCACCAGTACCAATACAACCACAGCATATTCCTGCACCAGTTGGACAACTCAATTCACTTGCAGCAGCAAGTTCTGATCCACCACAACAATCTACTAGTGCTGAACAGATCAACTCACCTGCAGCGGCTCATTCAGATTCACCGCAACAAACTTCCACTTATCCACTGCGATTCCTGCCATTGCCTTGTCACCGTCAAGTGATATGCAAGTTCCGCCGCAGCAAACTGATCCGGTTCCAAGACATACTATGGTAACTCGTGCACGAGATGGCATAACAAAACCAATTCAGAAGTTGTGTCTAACCACAACTAAACATCCTTTACAAGATTGGGACTTCATGGAACCTACTTGCTATTCACAGGCTTGTAAGATCCCAGAATGGAGAGACGCTATGGATGTTCAAATTAATGCGCTGATAAGCAATGTCTTTAGGGATTGACCCAGCAACCCACTTAACTTGTTTGACCTTAAACAAAGAATTGTAAGGTCCTGTAGTAAACCCAAGGCAGTTGGTATACTACCTTCAAAGTTATTATTAACTAAGTTGTGATATTCTACCTTGGGAATCCCACTGATGAAATTGATAGTACCATTCAAATGGTGGTTATTTAATAAAAGAACCGCAAGGTTTTTGGCAAACTCAACCTCTGTTGGAACTACTCCAGTGAGATCTGTTGGGGGAGACTTACCAAATCCGAGCCGCTATGCGCAATACGAAACCTACACAAGCAATGATATACAAATGCGGAAATAACACAACTACGCAATATAGAGGCAATCACACAACACCGGCAATTGCGTGGAAAAACCCCTCCAAGGTGAAGGGTAAAAAACCACGGGCAAATCTTCCACTATAACAACAATGGGTTACACACAATTCTCCCAATTTGGGGATAACAACAACTTCAAGGTGCATATAGCACTTGGATAACCAATTTGCCTAATTACACTCACCACTAGGGTGGATCAACAATTCATTCACCTAAATAGGTAAGATTCACTATCATTTGAGAATAACAAGAGTAAGATTACTTACTACTAGAGTTTGAGCAAACCCTAGATTTTCCCCCTTTGAAGAGATGTGGAAATTGATAAATCAATCTTCACCACAACAAACAATAGATCCTTAGCTAAGAACCCTTTCTTCTTCTCTTCAAGATAACTTCAATCTCACCAAAAATGGTGGCTTAACCTTTCTCCCTCACTCTCTTTCTCTTCTTCCTCTCTTTCTTTTCCTCACAACAAAAATGAAGAAGATAAACTCATATTCTTCTCCTGATGCCTTTTGGTCCTTATAACCAAAAACATAGGCATGTGCTAGTTGACTTCCCCCATTAGCTAAGGGGCACACATTGCTTGAGCCATAAGGCGGTGACCGGAGCCCAACAATCTCCCCCTCACGACTTATGGCGAGGTACCCGTCACCACCAAACCTTTCCCCGTTGAGAGAAATACACATGCTTGTATTTTGGTAAGCGACTTTGTCATCATATCGTAACCGTTGTCATTCGTATGGATCTTCTCAATATACAAGACCTTCTCGTCGAGAACTTCTTGTATCCCCGATACCTAATATTGATGTGCTTGGACCTTGAGTGAAAACTCGAATTCTTCCGAGATGGATAGCACTACGGCTGTCCACGAGAAACGATGAACCTTTGTTGCTTCAACAATTGAGTTCTCTAACAAACCTCTTCATCCATATCATCTCCTTGCAACTCTCGTAGGCTGCAATGTACTCTGCCTCGTAGTAGATAATGCCACACATTTTTGTAACTTGGATTGCCAAGACACGGCTCCCCCGCATAGGTAAATAAGTAACCCGATGTCGACTTGAGACTGTCTTGAGCACCGCCAAATACGAACTTGTGTAGCCAACTAACTCGGCTTGTCACCTCCATAACACAAACACATATTAGAAGTACCCCTTAGATACCGTAGTATCCATTTCATCCCTTTCCCAATGCTAGGACAGGATTTGATAGAAATCGCTCACCACTCCAACCGCATAAGCTATATCCAGGCCTTGTACACACCATTGCATACATCAAACTACCAAGCTGGATGCATAAGGAATATTCTCCATCTTCCGTTTCTCAACATCATTCACAGGACATTGATCACGAGTTAACTTAAAATGGTTTGCAAGTGGACAACTTAAAGGCTCCAGCCTTGTCCATGTTAAATCTTTGCAACACCTTCTCAATGTAGCTTTCTTGCGATAACCATAGCTTCCTTGCTTTCCTATCACGAGTGATTTCCATGCCAAGAATACGCTTATCACTGCTCCAAGTCTTTCATAGCAAAAGACTTGCTCAAATACGACTTCAACCTCGTCAATTTTCTTCTTATCTTTGCCAACAATAAGCATGTCATCAACATATAGCAAAAGAATAAGAAAATCACCATCGACAAATTTTTGAATGAATACACAATGATCTAAGTCGTTCTCTTGTACCCATGTTCCTTTCATGAACGATTCAAACTTCTTGTACCATCTTCTAGGAGCTTGCTTCAAACCATATAGACTCTTCTTTAGCTTGCACACCATGTGCTCTTTGCCTTTGACTTTAAAACCCTCGGGTTGTGCCATATACACATCTTCCTCCAACTCGCCGTGAAGAAATGTTGTCTTGACATCTAGTTGTTCTATCTCAAGATCCAAACTAGCGGCTATTGCCAAGACAACCCGAATAGAAGGAAATCTCACCAGGGTGAGAAAATCTCGATCAAAGTCAACACCCTTTCTCTTGCTCATAACCCTTCACAACTAGCGTGCTTTGTACCTTGGTTGTGAGTTACCATCTTCGATCTTGATTCTATACACCCACTTGTTCTTCTAATTTTACGGTTTTCGGCTTGTCAACCAAATCAAAAGTGTCATTCTCATCTAAAGAACCAACCTCTTCTTTCATGGATTTCAACCACTTCGACTTTCAGAACACTAAGAGCTTCTTCATAAGACTCGGTTCACCCGCATCCGAGAGCATCACATACTCATGGTGTATATTTTGTTGAAGGTAATCTGGTCTCTTGGATCTTCTCAACTCGACTTCGGTTGTTGTTGCACTTCTTGCTCAACATCACCCACCGGAACATCTTCATGAGCTTCATCTTCATGATTGTGTTCTTCTTCTTCATTTCCATTACCATCAACATCATCATCATGTTGTTCAAGAGAAGGAACAAGCTGGATTTGGATCCAAGGTCATATCATCTTGAAGCTTTGGCATCTCGATCTTCTCAAAGTCTTCAATAGTCCGGTCTTCAAGGAATCGCATCCCTACTTATGATAACCTTCTTGTCAATGGATCCCAAAATCGTAACCAAACTTCTCTCGTCCCATAGCCTAGGAACACACACCGCTTTGCTTTGTCATCAAGCTTTGATCTCCCCGTCTTTTGGGATATGAACAAAAGCCCCGCAACCAAACACTCTCAAGTGATCATAAGTAGGCTCTTTGTCTCTCCATACCTTTTCGCTACTTCTCCATCTAGCGGTCTTGAAGGAGATCGATTGATCAAATACATGCCAGTATTCATTGCTTCACCCCGAAATGCTTCTCGCAACTTGGAATGAGATAACATGCACCCGATTCTCTCAAGAATAGTGCGGTTCATCCTCTCTGCAACACCATTATGTTGTGGAGTCTTGTCTTGATTGTTCATGACGTATACCCATGCTCTTGCAATACACTTCAAGTGGTCCAATGTATTCTCCCCATTGTCGAACGAAGGCACTTCAAGGTTCTACTGTTTCTCTTTCCACCATCTTTGTGAAACATCTTGAACACAGGGAACAACATCGTCTTTGGTCTTGATTGCATATGACCAAACCTTCCTGAAGCATCATCTATGAAAGTAACAAAGTAAAAGGCACCACCAAGTTTTTTGACCCTTAAAGGTCCACATACGTCGGAATGAACAAGATCAATAATACAGTGCGCTTGGGTAAAGTTTTATGAAAGGAAACTCTAGTTTGTTTACCAACCAAACAATGAGTACACTTACCCAATTGCATATCTTTGGCCTTTGGCAAGACTTGTCTTTTGGTGAGGATTTGAATTCCCTTCTCACTAAGATGACCAAGTCTTACTATGCCACAACTCAGAGGTTGAATCTTTGTCAACGGCATTCAACTCACCTTTAAACACCTTCACTGTGTTTTGTACACAATGTGCCACACTTCTTGCCTCTTGCAATAACCATGGAGCCCTTGCTTAGCTTCCATTTTCCATCACCCAAGTGATTGTTGTACCCTTCATCATCTAACACTCCAGGTGACATTAGATTCAAACGAAGATCGGTACATGTCGCACATTTCGAGAACCAATGTGCACCTAACACTTGGGTCTCAACTTTTACATCACCCATTCCCTACAATTTTAGCAACACCACTGTTTCCATTCGAGTGACCCAAAGTCACCCGACCTTGTATGGGAGGTAAATACATCTTCATAAGCGGTAGCATGATAAGATGCACTGAATCAACTATCCACTCGAATCGGAACCGCGAGAACTCACACAAACTTTATTACAATCGAGAATAAAATGATATCACCATACATTTGCACCGCAACATCATTGTCTTGTTTATCATTTCCTTTCCCCTTCTTGTGTTCTTGTGACTTCCTACATTCATTTGAATAATGACCTCTCATACGGCCGGTTCCAACATTCAATGTCCTTTTGGACTTTGATTTACCCTTGACTTGCTACGGCCAACTTTTCTTTGTCTTTTCTTCTACCCCGATTTTTACGTAACAAGAGCTTCGAATGAGATGAGTCCAATGACCTTCTTCTAACTTCTTCATTGACAAACTGTTTGTAGCAGCAGTCATGTTCAACTTCTGTGCGGAGCGGAATATTTGAGACAATTCCTCAATGGCTCCCAAGCTGCAGTAAAGTATTTAGCAACAAATAAGCTTGAATCTCTTCGGGAATTATCGGCTCCATAGATGTAAGCTGATTCATAATACCCTTCATTTCATTTAAATGTTGCGCCATTGAACTCCCTTCTTTGTAGCACGACTTTCCAAGCCTTTTGAATAGAGAGCTTTTGCACAAGGAGAGCTGCTTGATCATATATCTGCTCTAACTTGGTCCACAAAGAATATGCTAGTGTCTCACTAGCCACATGATGAAAAATACCATCATCAATCCTTTGGGCCGAATGAAACCAACTGCTTTACGATTAGTAACTTTCCAATCTTCTTCACTTGTCTTCTCAGGCTTCACTCCCTTACTCTCTATTGGATCATAGAGATCTTTACAATATAACTGTGATCTTCCATCTTACTTCCATATCAAAGTTCTCACGGTCAAATTGACCATTTCTATTACTAGTACTAGCTTAAAGTCATTGCACAGATTAGCTCAACCCAAAGCTCGATACCACTTGTTGGGGGAGACTTACCAAATCCGAGCCGATATGCGCAATACTGAAACCTACACAAGCAATGATATACAAATGCGGAAATAACACAACTACGCAATATAGAGGCAATCACACAACACCGGCAATTACGTCGAAAAACCCCTCCAAGGTGAAGGGTAAAAAACCACGGGCAAATCTTCCACTATAACAATGGGTTACACACAATTCCCCCAATTTGGGAATAACAACAACTTCAAGGTGCATATAGCACTTGGATAACCAATTTGCCTAATTACACTCACCACTAGGGTGGATCAACAATTCATTCACCTAAATAGGTAAGATTCACTATCAATTTGAGAATATTGCAAGAGTAAGATTACTTACTACTAGAGTTTGAGCAAACCCTAGATTTCCCCCCTTTGAAGAGATGTGGAAATTGATAAATCAATCTTCACCACAACAAACAATAGATCCTTAGCTAAGAACCCTTTCTTCTTCTCTTCAAGATAACTTCAATCTCACCAAAAATGGTGGCTTAACCTTTCTCCCTCACTCTCTTTCTCTTCTTCCTCTCTTTCTTTTTCCTCACAACAAAAATGAAGAAGATAAACTCATGTTTTTCTCCTGATGCCTTTTGGTCCTTATAACCAAAAACATAGGCATGTGCTAGTTGACTTCCCCCATTAGCTAAGGGGCACACCTGGACTGTTGAGCCATAAGGCAGTGACCAGGCCCAACAAGATCGTTGGTGCCAAGGTTTAGAACATTAAGAGTACTCCCACGATACGGTAGTAGGTATACCCCCAGTTAGCTTGTTGTTAGAGATCAAGGATGCAAATAGAAACTAAGTATAGTTTTGTTTCTGTTGGAAATATAGAGAATGGAATTGACCCTGAAAATTCATTATCCGAGAGAAGGATGATCTCACAGTTAGATAGTCTTTTTCCCATTTCGATTGAGATTTCGCCGCTTAATTTGTTATTTGGTACATCAAAAGTTGAAAGATCTTAAGGTGGAAGAGGCAGAATACCAGAAAGCATGTTGTTTGACAAAAGTAATGATTCAAGATGTATGAGTTTGAAAAGACAAGAAGGGATAGTTCCAGTTAGATTGGCATGAGACAAATCCAACTGTACAAGACCAGTCAAGTGACAAATGAAATCAAGAGAACCTTTGAGATAGGTTAAGGTTGACTTCAATCTCTTAAGTTTACGGTCAGAGTACACATTTAAGTGTTGGTCTATAACTACAGTTAGCTGCATATTTGAACTTAAATCCAGGTGAGTTAGACTTGAAATGTTAATCAAAGAAATGAGGGAAACGTTTCCTCCAATGAACCGGTATATTATTGTTATCTAATACAAGGTTTTGAAGAGGAAAAATCTCGCAAATTGAATCTGGTATGCGACCTTGGATATTATTGCTATGCAAGCCTAGAGTGTATTATAAGTGTTTTAGATTGGAGATTAAATTAGGAATATCACCTGTTATGGAGTTGCCACCGAGGTCAACATACTGCAATTATGAAAGATTGAATAATGAAGAAGGTAAAGCTCCTTGGACAGAACATGCTGAGGCATCAAGACTGACTAAAGCCGACGCATTCGAAATTAAATGCGGAATTGGTCCAACTACTTCTGAAGTTTCTGTAGTTCAGGCCATGGATGTTTAAACATCCTAGTTAGATCAAGATTTCTACTAACATCAAGCTCAGTGAGTTGAGGAAGATAAGGAACTGATCAACCATTTAGTTGACAATTAGATAACTCAATAATAGAGAGGGAAGTCAAATCAGAAAGTTGTGCAGGGAAGTCAAATTAGATAAACACATTTTGATTCATTTTGAGAGATGATAGTCGGGAAAGGTTGTGAAACTGCTTGGGGAAAGTTGGAATATATACAAGGGTACCAAGTTGCTTGGAGTGATTACCAGTCCAGTAACTCCAGTGATTAAGATATTTGTTTTATATGGTACTCCGGCAGCAGTGTTGAAGCAGGGTTTATGTCCTCCCACAATGAAGCAGGGTTTATGTCCTCCCTCGATGGGTCAAAGTCAAACTGTGAAACTATGGAATAGTCGTGAATTTCTCTCTTCAATGGGTCAAACTATGGCCAAATGGGTTGAATTTCTGTAATCGATCGGTCAAACAGTATGAATAAGTATGCAAGATTATCAGCATTAAGGTGAAGCAAATCAAATTTATTGATTTTTATTGACTGAAAAAGAGAATTACACAAAAGATACATAGAGAGACTAGGCAGTTTTACAGGGAGGAAGCGGAGAACCACACAAGCCAGAGTTACCCTCAAAAGAAGAAGCAGGAAATGATGTCTTAAATGTAGGAATTTTACCTGTCAACTTGTTGTGTGACAGATCAAGAGTTAAAACATTGAGGTTGCTAAAACTCGACGGAATTTTACCCGTAAATCCATTGTTTTTCAAGCTTAGAGTATCAAGGTTTGTAAGATTACCGATACTAGCAGGTAATTCGCCTGATAACTTGTTGTTATCGAGTACTAACCGTTGGAGTGTCATTTTACCGATGGACGAAGGTAAACTGCCCGTAAGTTTGTTGTCTTCTAACCGACAAAATTTAAGAGAGCCGAGCCCTGAGAATGAACTTGGAATGTTTCCGGTGAGCTTGTTTTGGAAGAGATAGAGTAAGTTCAGTTTGGATAGTTCACCAATGGATTGAGGAATAATTCCGGAAAACTTGTTCGCCGATAAGTCTACATAGTTCAACTGCTTGAGTGAACCAATGGTACTTGGGATACTACCTGAGAATTGGTTCCCATGGATATCAATCTTAGTTAATGAAACTAAGTTTTGGATTGAGGATGGAATTCCACCAGATAGCCGATTATTGAATAAACCTAGTTCTGAAAGGGAAGACATTTGTAGGAGCATGGAGGTTGGAACTGGCCCAGATAGACGATTATCACTGAGGTACATCCTTCTGAGCTTAGTAAGTCTTTGAAATGAAGCGGGAATTTGACCCTCAAGTTGGTTGGTATCAAGGAAAAAATCAGTAAGGTGTGATAATTTTCCAAGTGTAGGAGGGATTGTTCCCACTAACTGCTTGAGGTTGCTGAGGTCTAAGAAGCGAAGAAACTCAAGATTACCCAAAGATGGAGAAATTGTTCCATTCATGAACGTATCGAAGATGGAATCATCAGTAGAAAACAAGCCAGGACGTGTTAAGTTCACGACCCGGCCGTTAGAACCGCAAGCAACACCTTCCCACTGGATGCAACAATCAGTGGATGCATTCCAAGTCTTCAACAATTTAGTTGGATCTTGGTTGATCAAACTCTTGAAATCAAGCAGTGCTGCTTTATCAGTTGGATGACATGCTTCTGTTGTCAAAGAAAATGTCGCAAAACAGATGAAGAGAAGAATTATAGATCTAATTTGAATGCTGCTTTTGAACGCCATTTGAGAATGTGAATGAATGAAATATAATCTAGTGTTGCTTCATATTTATAGTGCAAAATTATTAGCTTTGTTGTTTAGCAGTTGTATTTTGTGGACTGTTGACAATATCTTTAACGTGTCTGCGCGAAACACTAAATGTCCATAGCTTTAAAAGGTTATCCTGTTCTTTTTATGCATACCATTATTAGAAAAGATGATTGTAGTCGTATATGGCATACAATTGCTGGATGATAAAGCTTCTCATAAAGATGGTCTTTGGTCATAGATGAATAATTGTCCCCAACATTTAGTTCTCTGACCGTATGATTAAGATAACAACACAAATTTATTTATTTTCAGTCAAAACCTACATAAATATTTGACCTGCTGTTGATAAATTTGTAATATGGATTTTCTTGGTGGAAATGTAAACTTCACACTACCGCTGGATTCTACGCTCATGGTCTCAAATTAAAATTTTCAAAACTTAATAAAATTTTGAAATTTTCTACGTTCACAATCGGTAGTTAATGGTGTTCATTATCTACCGATTGTGCTTAATTTTTAGTACAGAAAAATTGAATTTCTTGAATCAAGAATAATCGGTAGATAAAAATCTATTTTATCTACCGATTATGGATGATGTTCTTGGATTTACACTAGCAGAAACATAATCGGTAGATAATAATCTACTTTACCTACCAATTATGGTTGATGTTCTGCTAGTGTAAATCCAAGAACATCAACCATAATCGGTAGGTAAAGTAGATAGTTATCTACCGATTATGTTTCTGCTAGTGTAAATCCAAGAACATCATCCATAATCGGTAGATAAAATAGATTTTTATCTACCGATTATGGTAGAACCAAAATTCGGGGAAACAAATTTTTTTTTTTTTTGCTAACAATAACTAAATGTAAAGTAACTACCAAATTCATGTTTAATTTCCGATTATTGAAGGGCAATTTTGCCATTAAAAAAATAAAGGATAAGGGGTGAACTCAATTTAGTTTTGGGTGACCCTATCACTAACTCACCAAAATTTCACTCGTTTTCAACTACATCAACAACTCGAGTAGAAAACTAAACACCTTCAACTCCTCCACTTTCAAACCACTAGCAACAAGTCTTGGTTTTCGACATTTCAACAATCAAATTTCATAGAATTCCACTCGTTTCCACCACCACCACTAAAATTCATCACAACCAGCAACACTCACCACTACCACCACCATCACAATCAACAAATAAAATCCAGGCAAAAATCATCCCCAATTTCACATAATCACACCTAATCTAAAACCCCAATCAACAATCAAATCAAAATATGTAGAACCTTTTATCACCATCTCAATCAAAAAGAAACCCTATTTTAATCGGAATTCAATCAATCTTACACACACATACAACAAATCAACAATCCAAAATCTTCAAAACCTAATTTCCTCCTCAATTGAACCTTGAGAAGATTCAACAAATCAAATCTAATCAAAAGCTAAAAGAAAACACTACCAATCATAAATCCTCAAGTGATAATTTTCTCCCTTCTTTTTCTTCTTTTTCCTATTCTAAATTAGAAATCTAATTTATTTATTTATGAGAATCAAAATTTAGAATTAAAATGGAATTAGGAATCCGGGGTGGGTGAGAATTTAGAAACGAACGTAGAAAGAGGGAAATTATAACCATATCCGGTTCGAAGTGATGAAGAATCTCGTTTTGTTACCCTGTTCTTGCAGTTGCAGTTGCAGTTGCAGAGAGACGAGAATAAAAGGAAATGAAAATGGCGACCATTTTGGTTTTCTAAGAACGATAAAGACGAAATGGGATATGTTATACTAAACTCTAACCGGGCGTTCGGACTTCTCGGGTCAATGTTACGGAATAAATGATGTAATAGTGCATGATCTCGTTATAGGAATAGTAACTTCGCTTGGTCAATGGTTTGACTTAACAGCAGGTGATGGGTCAAGGTACCAACCCTTAATATTTTAAATATTAGGTACCAAAGTATGACCGGTCCGCATAGTGGCGCACAATGATGTTGCGTTACGAAGTATGTAACCTAGCGAGATGGAGCCGCACAATCCGACGATGTAGCGCCAACATGGCTGAGACAAGAAAGGTTACTTGGCACATGCAACATTATGTGATAGTGTTGCATATCCTTATTCAGAGTTAGCCCAGCTCAAGGAAGGAATAATGGATGAGATGCAAAGTCATGGAATGAATTTGGCATGGTCCTAAGCTTTGGCGAAGACTTGGACTGTGCATGTACATCATGTTGGCATCCAAATGAGTTGAGTGCGCAACACAAGCTATAATAGTGCAACACAAGCCATAATAGTGCAATGCAAGTCATAATGGTGCAATGCAAGCGATAATAGCACAACGCGAAGCCATAATAGGTATTTGGCCGAAGTGCAAGGCGAGTGAGTTGCATGTTGCGATGTTGCGGAACTTGAGTGCAAGTGTCAAATGCGAAGAGTGTGTGCATCACACGCATGCCAAAGTAGAAGAGCAAGTTAGAGACGGTTATAAAGTGCTTTATAACCGAGGTTTGGCATATCCTAACCGTTGAAGACAGGTGTGGCGCCATTGTGCAAGCCAACACCAAAGCTAACTTGATTAAAAAGTAGGCCGGCGGTTAGGGAAGCGCACATGGACAGATGGATGTTCATGGGGCGTGCAATGAGTTGCATACGGATTAGCCACTGGTTCTTGGCATTATAAATAGCCGAGAGAACCCTTGTAAACGAGTTGTTCAATAGTTCGAGTGTTGAGGAACCATTTTGCAGTAAAGAGTGAGTTTGCTGTAGGCTTAGAGAGTAAGCTTGTAAAGTCCATTGGTTGGACGTTTTTGTATCTTCCCCTTAAGCTAATAAAAGTGAGTTTGTTGGCTTATGTGTTTGGCATTGGTTCTCTGTTGATTTGATTATCTCCCCCAATTATGTGAAACATAGACATGGCAAGAACCTCTTTGTAGTATGGGCTACATTGTTTGGTAGAGAAAATCGAGTAAGATTTACATTTGCATACTCTGGTAGAGTTGGTGATTGCATTGTTGCAATCTTATAAGGTGAAATACAAGTGGGTGATAAGAGATCTTTGAACCATTGTATTCTTAGGGTTATACCTTCAAATCACGAAAAATTGCTTGGAGCATTTGAAGGCGTGACACAAAGCTAGATGTTGGATATTTCTTTGGTACCAAACGTTAAATAACTCGACATATAATTAATAACATTAGGTAGCCAGTAAGTTGTGTTATTATCATATCAGTAATACTAATTGGGGTTTAAAATTTTGTTGCCCTGAGCAGTACTAACTGCAAATCAAAGGATTCGGTTTAAAATCAGTCATAGAAAAAATCTATCCTTATTGTTGAATTGGGGGTTTAAAAAAAATTTTCCTAGAAATACAACTAACTGAAAATCAAAGATAAAATTCGAAATCAATCATATAATATAAATGAAAAACTTATGATTAAATTGGGGGTCTAATTTCACTAACCGTAGAGGTGTGGGGAAGGAAGTAATTAACCAGAAGGAAGAAGACGAGAGTTTTTAAAGAGAAACCAAGAGAAAAAAATTGGACTCTCATTCTCCGAATATATGAGATTTTATATATTTAGCAATAAGCTATTAAAGTAAGTTCTTCTTTACAATATGCCCCGAAATATTTTGCTTTACGTCCTTTTTATTTTCTGTAATCATGATTTAATCCTTCTTTTTTTATTAACACAAACCACCCCATACACAAAATCCTATTTTTGCAGCCCCTCTCACCGTGCTGCCCCAAAGTTAACCTTCGTTGACCTCCGTCAGGGGCCGACACTGACTTGAATTAATCAAATAATAGAGGACACCAGATTTATGAGCTCATATTTAAAGAAACATCAATTAAGCGGAAAACATCTTATGATGGATGCTTTGTCTGACTTTACATTATATTTTCCTCTGTGTTTATCAAATGGAATTCTCGATTATATATGCATCGTGTACACAACCTCAACACCTAATTATTTAAGATTTGTCAACTCTCTTAACACCAAACTGATTAGATTCGTGCACTAAGTTCATTGGTTCATCCGTTTTATTTTTATTTTTATTTTTATATTTGTTCTCAGAAACGTATGTATGAAAGCTACCCGCTAGCCAACTGTGCAACGAACTCAACAACCATATTATAATCCATTATCCTACTGGGTACAATTGGCACAATTGACTATATATATACTCTCAGTTAAAAACATCGTTATGTAGCTTTATACGCGATGTTGGTTTCTCTGGAATTCGTTATCTCTTACTTATTCTTCTTTCTCTTTTTCCTAAAGATGATTACATGTCAAGATAACTGTTCAATTATTAAGTGCGGCGATGCTTGGGATGAACCAGAAATCGACTTCCCGTTTGTAGTTAATGATCGCCAGGGTGGAGAATGTGGTTACCCGGGTTTTAATATCACTTGCAATATTTTTGATAGAAGTAAAACAGTATTAGAAATATCACGGTCGGAAGAATTTCTGGTTCGGAAAATCGATTATTTTTACAGAGAGATAAGGCTTTACGACCAGGACAACTGCCTTGCACGACGTCTTAGATATTCAAAGGTTGATCTGTCACCTTTCAAGGCTTATGGTCGTTGGGTTTATGTCTTCTTCTATTGTCCACCATCAATAACCAGTGATCCAAGTGTTGTTGCATACTCAAGTGTAATTTTACATGTTCCTTGCCTTAGTAGCCCAACAGCCACTGTAATGGTTACGTTATCTTCAGCTTATTATAAATCTTATCAAAATGTTTCCGACGCACTGTTTAACGGAGGATGTCAGGTAGATGCTTCTGTTTATATACCTATTTCCTCAGCTTCTTCTACCGGTTCTTTTTATGATTTTACTACTGATGATCTTTATCTTACATGGGTCCAACCCGTAAAACTAAGTCCGAGAGAAGCTGAAACTAAGGATCCTGAAGGAGATGAAAAAAAAATTGATTGGAAAAAATTAGCAAAAATAATTGCGCCAAGTCTTGGTGGGATCGTGGCAATAGCAACAATAGTTTGTGTTATTTGGTGGAGAAAACAAAGAGGCTAAATGAGTTGCCAACTAGTTTTTAAGGTAGATGTCCATGAGTCCATCCTATTGATCGATTTGTCGGATGAGTGAAGAGCTATATATATATATATCCATGAGTCCTTCCGCTTGAATGTCCTTGACTCCTTGTTGAGGGACTCAACTTGAGGCATGAATATTTGATGCATAGTTGTATTCCACTTATATCCTTGCTAATATCTTTCTCTCTTTTGCCCCCTTTCTTTGGCTTTATTTCTTGTTTATCCTTCACCTTTACTATATGTTTTGAAACCCTAGCTCTATTTCCCCCATGTTTTGTTTTAAGAGAGACTTGGTTAGAACCCTTGTTTTCCTTTTCCTTCAATCTTTCTATTTGAGTTGAGTTGATGTGAGGAGATGCCTCAATAAACTTGTAGGCGAGGAGATGCCTCAATAAACTTGTAGCTTCCAATTAATTTTAGGTAGAAGTTGTAAGTATTATAGAGAAGAACTTTGATTTTGTTATTTCCTTATTCTAAGAGTAGAAGAAGCTTAAATTGAAAGGTTAGTAATTCTATTTCATGGTGTTTTTGATTCAATTTTACATTATTATTGCAAGTAGAAGTTTCACTTTACATTAGTTGGTATCAAGAGCTTTGGTTGATTTTTTTTTTGGGAAGGTTGTGGTGAAGATTTTAATTATTACTTCTTTATTTGTCAAGTAATTGGGGGTTTTGAATCTTTTTGTGGAATATTGTCAAATTGGGTTCATTCTCCTTGTGATTTCATTATGGCTCCAAGAAAAAGAGTTAATCAAGGTGAAATTTCTATGAAAGAAGAATTAGAAGTCTTTAAGCATGAAGTGTTTGATGAAATGCAATAAAAAATGGATGCAAAATTTGAAGAGATTTTTTTAAGACTTGGTAACTTAAATATCCATCAAGATCAATCTAAAACTCAACATCATAATTATGAAGAAAAAGTGACGGATGAGGAGACCGTTTCTTTTGGTAGTCATGTTCATCCACAAGGGAGAAGACAAATGTTTGAAAAAAGACCTAGATACCACAATGTTACTACTTCAAACCGATGGGAAGGTGGACTCAAGGTTGATATTAGGAATTCCATGGGGGGTCACAGCTCACGGAAGACTTTATTGATTTGTTCGCATATATAGTGACTTCTCCTTTTGGCTTGTTGGTTGATCCATTAAAGCCATATATTTTATAAGTTGAAGGAATCAAGTCTTCATCTTTTCCTCCCATTGTCTTATATGCATGTTAAAACAAAATGTCCACCGAGCTCCCAGAGTGATTTAGTATCTTGTTTATCGCCCATGTAACATCCTCTTCATCTTCTCCTTTGTCCAATTTTTCTTTTGGTATTATCTCCACTTGACCACTAATGTACTCTCATGAAGTTCGCCTCCTCCGGATACTTCTTACGCGCTAAATATGATTGGCACAGTCTGTCATTCCTTGAGTTTTGGTATCTTTGCTAGGTTCATTACTTCCTTCCCTTGACATCTCTCGCATATACGCGGCTCAACACATTATCGTGGAAGTCTTTATATGCTTTTGAATGAGTGTATTATTGAATTCTGATGTAGATTCTTAGTATTCGCTCTCACCTCTATTAGAAAGGTGTTTTTGCCTTTTGCACTTTGATATTTTGTCCCCCTGTTGTTGGTTGTGGCGGCGGTGGTAGCGGCGTAGCTAGGAAGTGGTTAACTTTCCTTGTCCAATTATCCTTAATATGATTCGTTGTATATTCTGAGTTATTCGTTGTGTGACCGTGGAAGTGGATGATAAGCACAAAATTCCTACTTCTTCTCATGGATGGTCGTTCTTGCCCCTAGATTTGGTGGTTGCGTTATCTCTTCCATTAATATAACAACTTCCCAGATTTTTTTCCACTGTTGTGTTAAGAGGTGGCATCCTGACCTCCTCATGGACTTTGTAGTTCGCGCCTTGATTGTAATATCTCATGTTTCCTCCATATCCTTCTCCATGATTGTCGAATCTTGCAACTTTATTATTTCCTCCATGATTATTGTATTGCCTCTCTCTGTATTCTTGCTCATACTTTTCTTGGTCTCTCTTGCTACTTTGGCTACGATTTTGTTGATATTACATGATTAATGTCTCTTTGCTTCCCTGTGAATTGCTCTCAATAGCGTTCGCCATCCTTGGTAATAGACTCCATTTCCTACCTTTTCGCTCGTAAGCTGCAACCGGGTAAGACTCCATGTCTCTCTTATTTTCTTCAAGAGCGATATACTCTTCATGGTAATCCCAGCACTTCCGTCATCGTTATTTTGTCTTTCATTCTAAAAATCTGCAGTAAATAAGTCAGTTGGAAACAATGCATTGATAAATGCTAAGATGAGATTTGTTTCATCCACTCGTCTGCCATTTAAGCTACTCATTTATCCTCCATCATTTGGTAATAGCTCGCAGAACTTTAATTCTTTCTCCTTCGTAGGTTGAATGCTTTCTCGATCCCTGGTCTTAGGATATTGTTATTGATGTATTATCCCAGAACAAACTATGCATATGGTCGAATGATCTTATTGTACCCTCTGGCAATCCATCGAACCACTTCAAAGCTTTCTCTGCGAGGCTTGCTTTGGAAAATACATATATCGATGTCTTACTTGTTCCAAAGATCAAAATGAATCTTATATCAATTGGAAAACTATGTAATCAAGGGTTTAACATTACTTTTTGTCATTTGGTTGTGTGATAAAGGATCCCAAGACAAGGAAGCTTGTTGGGATAGGCCGTAGAGTTAGGAGACTATATCTTCTCGAAACACTCATTGTTCCCAAACGAGTCGAAAGAATGAACTTATTTCAGCTAATCTGCAAGCAATCGCAAACTCCATACCTTCAATTGTATTCGCTTTTATGTCTTGGCATTCTAATTTAGGCCATGTCTCCTTCCTTCGTCTTACTTATATGATCAATAAAGGACTATTAGGAACAACTCAGGTTGATAAAGAACCTCATTGCATTTCTTGTAAGTTGGGAAAACAACCTGCTCTTGATAGGGTGTAGAATACATCCTATTTACTATCTATTATTTATGCTTTCTTTGCTATTTTTCTTGTAAATTATGTATTTTACGCTTGCTTTGAGTTTTATAGGTACTACGGAGTCGCACGGAAGAAAAGAAGAAGAAATTACTCTATTGAGCGAAAAGGGCAAACTTGTCATTTCATCAAGGGCTTAAGACTATTTGGAGCCCAAGAGGTGGTTAAGGGCTCTCATTCGAGGTACCCCTTATCACTCAAGATGGGTGTTACTAACACCAGGGTAGCCCTTATCCGGAGGATGGTTATCTTTGGATAGCACCCATTCGGTCGGTCCTATCCATGGCCCAGATCCAGGATCCAAACCCGAAATCGGATCCAGACCCACTTCACAACCTAACCCTACATCTCGAGAGTCTCTCATTCGTTTCATTCATTCACTGGCGAAATTAAAAGCAATGAGCCATGATTTGCTAATAAACTCGAGAGGTAAATTGCATTAGAAATCGAGAACAGAGTGGCCGAGATGAAATTAAAGGGAAAGAAAGAATTCGTGTTATGAGGGAATCGAAGTGAAGATTTCTCGCTGCTGAAGAAATTATGGGTTCGATCTGGAAGAAACGACAGCAATTCGAGATGGGTTTCGATTGACATGGGAGAATGGTGATTCGAGAAGCAGTTATTAGGGATTGAGATGTGATGCTGTTGATTTTCATGAGGCTAGGTTGAGTTGCGCATGCCAATTTGAATCAGAGAGCTCGTTCTTGCGGCTATGGATCTGTGGTTGAGTTGAGATGTAAGTAGAGAATGGGTTTAAGTAAATCGGTGCCGTGGAGAGAAGGGTGGCGTCTGAGGTTCAAGAAATCAGAGAATCAGAGAATCAGGGTTCGATGCTGTTGCAGTTTGATGCAGAACAAAAAGGGGTTTGAGCTGATTTAGAGATTGGTCGATTAAGCAGCAGAAGAAGAAGACCCTGCCGCCGTTGATATGGGTGGTGAAACTGGAAGGCATAATTGATGCAGAGATTGCAGGGCAGTTCAGAAAAGGCAGGGAGATGGATGAAGCTGTAGATGTTTGTGATGGGTTTTGTTGAATCAGAGAAGCAGTGGTGTTGTTGATTGGTTCGAGAGATGAACTCAGATAGAAATTGGCAGTGGATTGAGTTTAAATCTGGAAGCTAGAGGTGATGGTACGGTGATCAGGGAATGAATGGGTCTGTAATGTGATGGCACTGATGGCCTTGTTGCAGCTGTTGAGTTGTTCTCCAGAGCCGAGTGAAGATGGTTTACGTGTAGAAGTTGAGCTACGGTACAATGTGGGTGCAAGCACGATAAATGGGTTGTTGGGTACTTGGCCTTGTAGAGATGATTGCGGTGGTAGCAAGTGAATAAGCCGAGAATGGGTCCGAAATTGAGAAGTGTGAAGTTGCACTTTGAGATGGGTTTGCTCAATAGATGAATGTGTTAGCGGTTTTGGAGCAAAAGATCGGCTGGAAATTGGCCCGAGAAAGCCCTGAAATAAATCGCACTCGCCCAAATTTCTCTTCTCAAGTGAGTCAACAGCGATCCGGCCGATTGATGATCCGGTCGATCCAACTCGGTTGAGTAAGACTATTGACTAACTAACGTGACTCGCTCTTGACTATGGCCGACTCATTCCCTTCCCTTGACCCGGCTAACTAACAGTTGACTGACGGTTGACCGTTTGACCGTTAGTCTTAACGGTGGACTGACGGAATATTAATCGCATATTCCTCGGCCAGACCAGAATTTTCAGGTGGCCTACGGCGACTATTCCGGTCAATTCCACAATACCAGTTTTCCGGCGAGCCAAAATTCCAGAATTTTCTATGGATTCCTCTCATGGGTGTGAAGACTTGGACTAGGAATTGGATGGAGAATTGGACTCAAACTTGGAAAAAGAAGATGGAAGATGAGAAAAGACTTGAATTTGGAAATTGAATTGCTAAAGGAAAAGGATTCTATTCCTTGGAAGATTTGGAGAATATTGAAGCCTATAAATAGAGAAGTTTTCTACATATCTTTACACACATCTCTACACACACAACACTTCTCTTTTCTTTATTCTTTGTGTGAACTCCTTGACATGAGTAGCTAATTTTATTATTGATTGAGGATGAATTCCTAGTTCTTAATATGATTTAAGTTTTGTTTTCAATTCTATCTTGAAGTTTTTCACATAATTATCGTTTGTTTTTACTAATAGGAATGATCTTAATGACATTCATGATTGATTGATAGATTGTTTGGGTGGCCAACTAAATTGGTTTGTTAATTTGATCTAAAGCTAGTGAAAGTTAGGAGATAAGTAATCGTTTCTTGACTTTTACATAAGTAGCAAACACGAGACCTTGCGGAGGGATTCCTTGGAGCAATTGTGTGTGAAAAAACGTTAGCAAGTAGACCTTGATCGAAAGAGTCTAACTACTAATATTGACCTAAAGTTCATAAATCTTAAAGCGTTTATTTAAATTACATCTAGAGTGATCTACTACTAGGTGGTTTGGTAAATAGAATCGGTGAGTCGAGAACTTCCGTGTCACGTGATCTGAGGATTTAGGGGTTTGCTTTGATCTAGCTGCTTTACCTACGGTTGGTGATAATCTGTGACTAATAACAAGTAGAAAAGAACCTAACTTTAATCATTGTTTTGTAACGAAGAAGGATTCCTTGGTCTTGTCTCTCTTATTGCTTTCAACTTTATCTTTTAATTGCTTTGTTTATTTTCTTTTGTTTTTTTTACACCCCCCTTTTGTGACAATTTTTACAACTAGAATCTCTTGCTCCTCGTGGGAATGAACTTGACTTCCATTATATTATTTTTAATTGAGTGGAAATATTGATTAATTTGATTGCACCTACGACACGCATCAATTTTGCGCTGCCGGGGAACAATGGATGATTTTAGTTGTTTTTATTTTCTTTTTGCTTTATATTCTTGCTTTGTTAGATTCTATTTTGTATCTAACTTGGTTTTTGAGAATCTTATTTCAGGTATCGGTTTTCCATGTATGGTGGACAAGAGCAAGCATATTACAACAATCAATACGGTTTTCAACCTCAACATTATGGCAATTTCCAACCATCCTTAGGATCAAACAGATTTTTGGATATTCAGAACATTATGGATATACATATCAACAACCTTATGACGGGTATGTAAGTGGACAATCACTAGGATGGGAGGATAGTTATGCTTCTAAATCTATGTGTGATCTCCTTGGATCTTCAACAAGGCAACCTAGTTCAAAGGAACTTGAGAAAGGTTCTATCAATTAATCGAATGAAGACATGAAGAGCATCGGATGAAGAAATTCTTGAAGCTAAAAGAACTTTAAGAATAGAGCGTGAAAAACGTTATTATATGGGTTACGAAGATATGATTTTGAACCTTATGAAAATTATTGTAACAAGGATAAAGTTATTCCAACTACGGATCATAATAACGATCCTTCACCTATTCAAAAGGAGGAGTTTGGATATGACTTACCTATTGTTATAAACGGTGTGACACCCTCACAAGAAGATCTTACAATTTATACCGAGGAAGATCATTTTAGAAGAATGGCCCGATTCCGATGATGAAAATGTTGAAGAGATGATACTAGAGGATGAAACCAAATTGATTGATTTTGTGGAAGACCCAATTGAACTTGCCAATGATTTTAATGATGCCAAGACTTTGGTTAAGGTAGAAAACGACGAAGAATGGTTACGAGGTTTAATAGAGGACCACGATATACAAGAGGTAAGTAGTTCACTTGAATTTTTTAAGGATGAAGAGGATTCTATAATACAAGAAATTGTGCAAGGTTTGTCTAACCCTTTGCATATTGATTCTTCTCCTTTACCTCTTATTGGTTTGAATGTATGTGCTTCGAAAGTATTTTTGGATGATTTTGTTTCTAGATATCCACCATTGGAAACACTTGATGCTAACACTATGCAGGTTTGCCAAGAGGAACACATGGAAATTCCCAAATACTATGTTCTTTATACACTTCCGAGTGTGGAAAAGAATAAGTGTGGGGAAATTTCTATCGGGCGATAACATCACTATTGTTTTCTTGTGCTAATATTTGTATGGAGTTATTGTTTGCAAAACAGGTATTATGGGTGGATCCTCAAATTTTCAGATTATTAGTATATGGGGAATGAATCATGCAAGAGCTAAGTCGGGCCGTCGACTTTAAAACAAGAGCTTAGGTTTTGTATTTCTTATCCTTTTGCTTTTTGTTATTTCTTTTTTGTTTCTTATCATGTTAAAATTTCCCACCTTGACTTTACTAGGAGGATTCAATTACATTGAGGAAAATGTAAGGTTTAAGTGTGGGGGAGTGGTTAAGCATGTTTTTAAAACAAAAATTACAAAAAAATTAAAAAAATTTTAAAAAAAAAAAATAGTTTTACATAAAAACTTCAACTTTTAGAGATTTTAGAGTCACTAGCATATTTCTAGGTATGTTTACATAGAGATTTTGACCGACATAATTGAACTTGGAAATGTTAGAGAACTACATTCGGATTTCTTACTTGTTAGAGTGTTAAATAATGGATTTAATCATGCCGGTGATGCGAATTTGGTGCAGGGAGAAATGCGTTATTAGAGTTGCTGATCAATCATTAGTGGAGACTACCCATATTCATATCATGTGAGGCACCGACCAGAAATTTTTCCGTCTACTAAAGAGCTTTCTTTTGAGTGTGTGTCACCGTACGTTAATTCCGGGTAGAATGGTGAGCTACCCAACCTCCCACCAATAGAAGCACTACTCTTGATCTCTTGAGTGCTAATTTTGTCAATCATGAGGGTGACGTCTATAGATGAAAGCCTCCTTCTTGTAGTTCGATTTGCAGTTAGCACCATTCTCTCTCGCGACAACAACGGATCCATAGAAACACCATCATCATCAACAAGGAGCGACATCAAAATCTACAAGGAAAATTGGAAAAGTTTAAGGTTTATAAGCAACGGAATGAGAAAAAGAGCAAATTTCATATTCAAGTAAAGCAACATACAAATGAGCGGATTTTACATATATGTTGAGGACTTACAATACAATGAGGTAATTTTATATCCAAGTATGAAGACTTATTCATGAAAGCGAAGAAAATTAAAAGGTGAGAATTTTGAAGTTTATGATTTCAAGACGATACAAGTTGTGAAGAATCAAGCGGTAAAATACTTCTCCCACGGCCATGGTTTATTTTGTATTTAATTGTAAGAAAAAAAAAAATTTGAAAAAAAAAAAGAAAGAAAAAAAGAAAAAAAGAAAAGAGAAATATTTGTTTTGTTTTTATTTATTTAATAAGCCGTGGGAAAGGAAAATTTATAAGGAAGTTTCAAGCGACAAGGATTTTTAAGATACAAGAGTTAAAAATTGTCAAGGATTTATGAAATTCGAGGGTTTATCATCAATAGTTGGAACCGAAGACGAACCAAGAAGTTAAAGACGAGGAGCGGAAGACGTTTCTATTGGATGCCGTGAGAGTGGTGTTATCATAATTGGCGATCGGATGTGAAGGTGAGTAAGTAATCTCATCCTCGATAATAATGGTTGATTTCCTTTCTTAGAGATCGTCAGAAAAATGGTTTTTCAAAATATTAAAAGATGTGGGTTTTAAAATATTTCGGAAGTTGTCCTTCCCACCATTCAACGTGTTGCAGGAATTTTCTCTTCATTCCTACCTGCACACATGTGAGAACCATAAAAAGTCAGTCTTTTTGAGTGCAATTATCATAAAATCCTTTTTGGTGAGGCAGAAGTCGAGGCGAAATGCTTATTGATCGTTTCTCAAACACGCGTTCTCTCATTATGGTGTGGTTATTTCTCACTCAACATTTAAGAATGAGAATATGTTCTTTAGTATTTCTAACTTCTTATTACTAGAATGCGAAACTCTATGTTCTCATAACTCTTTGGATGCTTGGGACGCTTGAACGCTTTGAAGTTGTGAGTTTTTAGTTTGATTTGCTCGAGGACTAGCAAAGTCTAAGTGTGGGGGAATTTGATAGGGTGTAGAATACATCCTATTTACTATCTATTGTTTATGCTTTCTTTGCTATTTTTCTTGTAAATTATGTATTTTACGCTTGCTTTGAGTTTTATAGCTACTACGGAGTCGCACGGAAGAAAAGAAGAAGAAATTACTCTATTGAGCGAAAAGGGCAAACTTGTCATTTCATCAAGGGAGAAGACTATTTTGAGCCCAGAGGTGGTTAAGGGGCTCTCATTCAGGGTACCCCTTATCACTCAGCAGTGGGTGTTACTAACATCGGGTAGCCCTTATCCAGAGGATGGTTATGCTGGATAGCACCCAATTGGGTCGGTCCTATCCATGGCCCAGATCCGGATCCAAACCCGAAATCGGATCCAGACCCACTTCACAACCTAACCCTACATCTCGAGAGTCTCTCATTCGTTTCATTCATTCACCTGAAACTGAAATTAAAACAGCAACCATGACTGCTAATAAACTCGAGAGGTAAATTGCATTAGAAATCGAGAACAGAGTGAACTGAGATGAAATTAAAGGGGAAAGAAAGAATCTGTGTTATGAGGAATCAGAAGTGAAGATTTCTCGCTGCTGAAGAAATTAGGGGTTCGATCTGGAAGAAACGACAGCAATTCGAGATGGGTTTCGATTGACATGGGAGAATGGTGATTCGAGAAGAAGTTATTAGGGATTGAGATGTGATGATGTTGATTTTCATGAGGCTAGGTTGAGTTGCAGACAGCCAATTTGAATCCGAGAGCTCGTTCTTGCGGCTATGGATCTGTGGTTGAGTTGAGATGTAAGTAGAGAATGGGTTTAAGTAAATCGGTGCCGTGGAGAGAAGGGTGGCGTCTGAGGTTCAAGAAATCAGAGAATCAGAGAATCAGGGTTCGATGCTGTTGCAGTTTGATGCAGAACAAAAAGGGGTTTGAGCTGATTTAGAGATTGGTCGATTAAGCAGCAGAAGAAGAAGACCCTGCCGCCGTTGATATGGGTGGTGAAACTGGAAGGCATAATTGATGCAGAGATTGCAGGGCAGTTCAGACAAGGCAGGGAGATGGATGAAGCTGTAGATGTTTGTGATGGGTTTTGTTGAATCAGAGAAGCAGTGGTGCTGTTGATTGGTTCGAGAGATGAACTCAGATAGAAATTGGCAGTGGATTGAGTTTAAATCTGGAAGCTAGAGGTGATGGTTCTGGTGATCGTGGAATGAATGGGTGCAGAATGTGATGGCACTGATGGCCTTGTTGCAGCTGTTGAGTTGTTCTGCAGAGCCGAGTGAAGATGGTTTCTGTGTAGAAGTTGAGCTCTGGTACAATGTGGGTGCAAGCACAGTAAATGGGTAGTTGGGTACTTGGCCTTGTAGAGATGATTGCAGGTGGTAGCAGGTGAATAAGCTACAAAATGGGTATGAAATTGAGAAGTGTGAAGTTACACTGAGATGGGTTTGCTCAATAGATGAATGTGTTAGGTTTCTTAGCAGGTTTGGAGCAAAAGATCGGCCTGGAAATTGGCCTGAGAAAGCCCTGAAATAAACAGAACTCTGCCCAAATTTCTCTTCTGGCGAGTCAACCCGGCGATCCAGCCGATTCAGTGATCCAGTCGATCCAACTCAGCTGAGTAAGACTATTCAGCTAACTAACAGCTGACTCGCTACTGACTCAGTGACTGACTCATTCCCTTCCCTTGACCCGGCTAACTAACAGTTGACTGACGGTTGACCCGTTTGACTGTTAGTCTTAACGGTGGACTGACGGAATATTCCGTCGCATATTCCCTCGACGGACAGAATTTTCAGGTGGCCGACGGCGACTATTCCGGTCAAATTTCGGCCACAATACCAGTTTTCCGGCGAGCCAAAATTCCAAAATTTTCTATGGATTCCTCTCATGGGTGTGAAGACTTGGACTAGGAATTGGATGGAGAATTGGACTCAAACTTGGGAAAAGAAGATGGAAGATGAGAAAAGACTTGAATTTGGAAATTGAATTGCTAAAGGAAAAGGATTCTATTCCTTGGAAGATTTGGAGAATATTGAAGCCTATAAATAGAGAAGTTTTCTACATATCTTTACACACATCTCTACACACACAACACAACACTTCTCTTTTCTTTATTCTTTGTGTGAACTCCTTGACATGAGTAGCTAATTTTATTATTGATTGAGGATGAATTCCTAGTTCTTAATATGATTTAAGTTTTGTTTTCAATTCTATCTTGAAGTTTTTCACATAATTATCGTTTGTTTTTACTAATAGGAATGATCTTAATGACATTCATGATTGATTGATAGATTGTTTGGGTGGCCAACTAAATTGATTTGTTAATTTGATCTAAAGCTAGTGAAAGTTAGGAGATAAGTAATCGTTTCTTGACTTTTTACATAAGTAGCAAACACGAGACCTTGCGGAGGGATTCCGTGGAGCAATTGTGTGTGAAAACAACGTTAGCAAGTAGACCTTGATCTAAGAGTCTAACTACTAATATTGACCTAATAAGTTCATAAATCTTAAAGCGTTTATTTAAATTACATCTAGAGTGATCTACTACTAGGTGGTTTGTTAAATAGAATCCGGTAACTCGAGAACTTCCGTATCCTAAGTGATACAAGGGGATTTAGGGTTTAGCACCCATCTGCTTTACCTACGGTTGGTGATAACCTGTGACTAATAACAAGTAGAAAAGAACCTAACTTTAATCATTGTTTTGTAACGAAGAAGGATTCCTTGGTCTTGTCTCTCTTATTGCTTTCAACTTTATCTTTTAATTGCTTTGTTTATTTTCTTTTGTTTTTTTTACACCCCCCTTTTGTGACAATTTTTACAACTAGAATCTCTTGCTCCTCGTGGGAACGAACTTGACTTCCATTATATTATTTTTAATTGAGTGGAAATATTGATTATAATTTGATTGCACCTACGACACGCATCAGCTCTTTCTTTCCATATCGGTATTACTCATTCTGTCGAACCCTTTGATCTTGTTCATTCAGATGTGTGGAGGAATTCCCCCATTTACTCTAAGGGAGGAGCTATATATTATGTTATCTTCATTGATGATTTCTCTTGTTTCACATGGATTTATCTTTTCAGTTCTAGGACAGAATTCTTGAAAATATACACAAATTTCTCTAGAATAGTCAAAACTCAATTAGGAAAATTCATCAAAACCTTTCGTGCTGATGAAGGAGGAGAATACATATCAAATCCTTTCAAAGATTTTCTTAAAACAAACTTCTTCATGGAGATCTTCAAGAAGAAGTATATATGAGACCCCCACCTGGAATGCCTCACTCTCCAAATCAAGTGTGCAAGCTTCGTAAACCTTTGTATGAACTTAAACAAGCACCTCGTGCTTGGTTTGAGAATTTTCCAATGCCATACTACAGTAAGCATTTACACAAAGTGCGTATGATCCAGCTATGTTTACTCGATCAACTAAGAAGGGTATGGTTATTCTACTCTTAGATGTAGATGATATGGTTATCACAGGTGATGATATAGAAGGCATTACTGCTCTTAAATCCCATCTCAGTTCATTCTTCGAAATGAAAGACCTGGGTCCATTACGATACTTTCTTGGTATAGAAGTTGATAACTCATTTGATGGCTGTTTTATTTCCCAAGTCAAGTATGCATCGATATTTTACAACGAAATGGATTAACAGATAACAATACTGCATCTACACCTCTTGAACTAAATAGCAAGCTCAATCCTTTTGATGGAAAAATCTTTTCCAATCCTACATTGTATCGACAGCTTGTGGGGAGTCTTAATTACTTGACTACCACACGACCAGACATCAGCCATGCAGTCCATATAGTTAGTCAATATATGTCAGCTCCAAGATCCACCCATTATGCAACAGTTGATCAGGATCTTACATTATATCAAAGGCACTCTGTATTAAGGTATTAAATTTTCATCTACCTCTGATCTTTGTCTTCGTGCATATTCGAATTCAGATTGTGCTGGTGAAATCACATATAGACGATCAACTGCATGGTATTGCTTATTTCTAGGTAATTCCTTAATCTCTTGGTGTAGTAAGAAACAAACTGTAGTTTCTCGTTCTAGTGCTGAAGCGGAATATCGGGCTCTTGCACACTCAACCTCTGAGATTGTTTGGATGAGATGGCTTCTTGAAGATATGGGAGTTCACCTATCAAAACCAACTCCATTGTATTGTGACAACAAGGCTGCTATTCACATTGCTCATAATGATGTTTTCCATGAACGTACAAAGCACATTGAGATTGACTGTCACTTTGTACGTCATCATTTCAAGAAACAGACTATCGACTTACCTTTTGTTCCTTCAGAGCTGCAACTTGCTGATCTTTTCACCAAAACACTGGCTTCAGTGTGGCTCGAATTTTTGGCTTCCAAACTCAACATGTGTTCTGCACCATCTTGAGTTTGAGGGGGGGGGGGGGTGGGTGGTTAAAAGATATTATCCTAATCTCTTGGCATGTATATCTTTGTTTATTTCTTTCCCTGTCATGTATATCTTGTTTCCTTGTTTATCTTTGTTTCTTGTATATAAGAACAGATGTATTATAACTCTTGTTATCACGTTGAATACAACCCTAATATTCAGAACATACATGTCATGACAATCTTTGTCACAATCCATTACAACATTATGGTACTACTTACAGAAGTAGGTGAATGAGAAACAAAAACAAATTTACAAGAAAAACATAAACAAAGGGAAGTGTCATATCAATCGAAGTTTATAAAGTGAATTAATGTATACAATTTAGAGCTACCCTGTGACAAAACAGTAAGACGGCGAAGGAGGGGATTCACGAGCTTCATGCTTCATCAACAGGTAGTACATTGGTATCGTAGCGTAACAATGGTTCAAGTGCAATGACAACGATATTCATATTTATCCTAAATAGAGGTTCCGGATTCAAACACATCTCAGCTATTGCAGCCACCTATATTGTAAGCGAAGAGAAAAGAAACACGAGATTAGAGAATTGATGGGAGTAATTGCAAGTATCCAACTAGTTGAATCTCATATTATTTACCTTAGCAACGGCTCTTGGTGGATAATCTTCCCCTAGTCTTCCATCAACGCACTGTCCGACCAAGTCCTCATTGATTGTAGTAATACAATCAACGGTTTCTTGATAACTTGCAAGCGATTTCAGGAACTAAAAACAAAACACAAAATTCAATATATAATGATTTCGGTCAGAAGACAAGCCGGGGGTGGATATTTTGGTTTTTACTTTCAAGATTTTTTATCAATAAGTAATAATCAGTATCCATTAATTCATACCCATTTTACAAGTTTCTGTTGCCTCTTTGGCAGTGTAAGATCAACCGGCTTACGCCCAGTCAAGAGCTCCAGCAGAACTACCCCATACTTGTAAACATCACCCTTTGGATCTGGTTGTCCAGTCATTGCACTCCTGAAATCAACACAATGCGAAACAATAAGGTCATTATTTCAGTATCAAAGGAAGGCAGGAAGCACTCGGTCATGCCTTTCAGTTGAAAAGCAACATACTCAGAAAATGGTCCCAAATCGAAGGTTGCAAGGCGTGCTTCCACAACAGGAGTTTGATTTGCCAAGTCAGAATCAACAGGTTTTGCAACGTGATCTTTGAAAAGCAACACATTGCTAGAATTGACATCATGATGGATAGTGTTAGATTGCGTCTTATCATGTAAAATCCCTCAGCCCCTTCGCTACATCTACAGCAATTTTTACTCGCTGAGCCCAAGATAAAACCTGACCAGGATCTGCTCCTTCAATGTCACCTTTTCCCCCTACAGGAAGACATAATACATAACAACTTGAGCTTTAATCTCAAGGAATTAATGACATGCCCGGTACTATCCATGAATTCGAAGTAATAACTTTAGAGTTTTACATACCATGTAGGATATCATGAAGAGACCCCATGGTATCAAACTCATAAGCAGGAACACAAGGACTTCCATCAACATGATAACCAACTAGCTCAATTACATTGTCGTGTTTCAGCCTGGATTCCATGTAAACCTGTCAAGTCATACATGGACTAGTGAATAACCCCGAACTAGCAAAATTAAAGGAATTCACATTGCAAGGACTACTTTGTGTGCTGCAACAAACCTGTGTCAAAGCCTCTGGGTGATCTGATTGAGTACTAGCATCTAAATCTTCAATCGTTGCAGCCTGCCCATTTCCTACAAAATATACTCTCCCGGTACTGCAGCTCATTTTAACTCTAATTCTCCTGAATAAGCAAACTCCCTATCAATACAACGGCAAAAACTTCTTCAATTTCACAAGAAAACACTAAAAGCAAATCTGTTTCAATTAGGCTTGCCGATTCCGATACACATCATGTCAATGGGTCGAAAATATGTCTATATATGGATGCTAGTGGATCGACAACTACGAGTCGACTCAGCTGACCGTTCAAAATACGGTGCTTCAACCCAATAATATTGGAAGGAAAAGAAAAACAGTTGTGAAGTGCTACTTACTTGATACAGAAGATTACGATAGGTTCTGGAACTTTGGTTGTTCAAGTGAATCGGTGCTGGAAGATGAAGAATGTTGAGTTGAAGGATGAAGAATGGCAATCGTCTATATCTGCATTTATAGATCTATATATATCTTAATATATTCTTTTCTTTCATCGTCTTTATCGAGCAAGTTGTTGATATTAATGATAAATAATTGGTCTGGCTATTTTGACCTCCATGGGTTGGTGTTACTTGGTTGACATTCAACTCTTTTTTGTGCGGAATTGATAAATATGACAAGGAGGGTAACATTCTTTATCCTTGATTAGTTCATCTTTCCAAGACTCTGTTGCATATCATGTCGGTACGGAGTTATAGGGAACACGGAATTTGCACACATCCTGCCAGTGCCCGCATGCTATGGAGCGGCACAAGGACTTATATCTAGGAGGAACTTGGGCTTTCTCATCAGCGGGCTTGAGCCCATAATTAATAATATTAAAAATGTAGGAAGTGAAACTACTACCACACCCATTTTTGAGTTTTTCCCAACCTCAAACCCACGGGAGTGAAATTTCACACGCGCACCCATTATTTGGGTGAAAATTTCTCACACACCCAGATTTTTTAAAATTGTGCTTTTCGTTTTTGTTTTGTTTTTCTCTTTTTTTGCTATCAAAGTAAAGATACCAATCTATCTAGGTGGAGAAGAAATTGGTGAAACAAAGATTTTCACCGAGTTATTAAGCCCATTAGGTCTTCTTATGGTACCCGTGGATCTCTTATTACTTATAGACAACCGCAACCGTGAATGATGGAGATGTCTGTTTATATTGGGAGCCGAATTGAAGTGTGTTTGAATGATTCAAATTATTGCGGATTGTTGTTTGTATGTTGAATTTGTTGCGGGAACTAGAGAGCCACAGAATTATTCCTTAGTGCAGTAACAACAACATCAAGCATGTGCACAAGAATTGCTTGACGGAAATCATCAACCATCCACCGGTTTTACTAGTATTTACCATAAGTAGTTGGGGCTTGTTGTCCACACCAATTAAGAAGAGAGGAGTTCGGTTGAAAACAAGCTTCATGGATTGATTCATTAAATTTTCTCGTTGGAGTTTGATGGAGTTTGTTGTTGTTATTAATCTAACAATTATTGGTCTTTTGATTTCCCCCACTGACTTGAACATTCAATGTTTTTGTTATCGAGAAAATAATAACTCGATGATCCGGGTTTGAATAGAAGAATCGAGCTGCAATTTGGTCTTAGTAGCGAAATCTAAGACCAACAACTTACTATGAAAACTATTCAATCTCTACTAAGCATGTGCCACCAAAGAACTTCATGATTCGAATGCAGCAAACCACATTATTAGAGGAGAAGTTGTAAGTTGTTCAGTTTACTTACAGCATGCTAATAACTGCATAACATGTTATGCAGTCGTGAAAATTGATGTATAACCTATTATGCATCTATAAAATTTGTTGCATAACCTGTTATGCATCCGAAAATATGACTGCATAATGCGTTATGCATTGAGAAAATTGTTGCATAATCTTTTATGCATCGAGAAAATAGATGCATAACCTGATATGCATCCGTAAATATGGATGTATACTACATTATGCATCAATTTTTTATATGTACGCGCTTAAATCAACCAAAAAATGGTAATATAACTTGTTATAGATGCATAATTTTGTTATCCAAATGCATAATGTGTTATGCAAAGGATAAAGTGGTTGCATATCTTTATGCATATTGCAGAATGTATTATACATCGTTTTTGGTGATCAGATAATGGTTATGTATCAAGTTTTCGAAAATTTTCCCTAAAATGAGGATCACCTCCGATTTTTTTGAAAAACAAAAATTTGATATTCTTGTTTGTACTCGTTGCGTAGCTCTTTTAAAAAGATTTCCAACGATATAAAATTTGTAAAATTCTAAGGCGCGGATTTTTAGATATGTTATGTCTAAGTTGCGCCCAATTATACCGAAAATTAGCCGCATAACGAGTTATCCTTGAAAAGATAGATGACAACGAGTTATGTATGATTCATATAATAATTTCATATAATTATAGATTGTCACGGTACCAAAAACTAATTGTGGGCCCATTAACAAGAATATTATTTTTTTGGGTCTCCCCCTAATTTTCCCCATGTAGGAATTACGTATAGGTACTAATATAGTAGTATTAGTTAGTGGCGAGTCCACCCACTAAAGCCCAAAAGAACCGTGAGGTCCATAATAAAAAGAAAACAGAAAAATGGACCCAATTTTTTAATCCCAGTCCCATTACACCGTGGAGGACAAATCATGAAATTTTAAATACCTAAACTACCCTTCCATTCCTACATATATTTAAGGTGCTATTTTACTTTGTAAAAAAAATCTAGCGAAATTTCGTATCCGGTTTCGTGTCTTTCTTCTTCTGGGCTTTGACTAGGGTTTCGAAGAATTCTTTGTGATTTTTACAGTATGCTCCGTAATCATCCGTTTTCTTCTTTCGCTACAATTTCGAATCATGTTTAAGATTTCAATTTTGGATCATGGAGATCGGCTCGTTTCGTTTGTTTTTATGAATCTTGTTCTTATTTATTCGGGGCTTGTTGGTTAGATTATTAAGTTTTTAGCTTATTTTAGCTTTCGATTTGATTATATTTCGTTTTCGTTTCAAAATCGGTTTGCTTGCACTTTCAGATCGTATTATCCAAATAGCATATATGACATACTCATAGAAACCGTTTTTTATTCTCGCTTCTTTCATAGTTTTCTAAATTTTTTAGTTTGATCGATCAAGACGTAGGCGAAATACCGTATTATGTGTTCGATTCTCGTTATTTCTCATAGATCCTTAATTATTCTTGTCATGCAGTTGATTTGTAGTTCATGAATCTGTAGTACGTATATGGCATACTCATAGAAAATGATCTTAGATTATGTTTCTTTCATAAATCTCTCACTTGTTTTAGTTTGATCCATCAGTACGTATATGAAATATCGTATTATGTGCTTCGATTCATTGTTTCTCATAGATCCTTAATTATTCTTGTCATGCAGTTGATTTGTAGTTCATGAATAAATACATATATGGCATACTCATAGAAACTGCTCTTAGATTCTGTTTCTTTCATAGTCTTCTCACTTGTTATAGTTTGATCCATCAGTACGTATGTGAAACACTATGTTTTAATATTGTTACATGTTTGTCACATTTGCAGGAGTTCAAAACATGTTTTGTGGGGTCCAACTGGGATTTTATTGGTTTATGAATCTAGCAAAGATTTATTTATATGTCGTAGTGATAAAAACTTCTTTTGATTTTGTTTTATTCATAGTTTTGCCACTTTATTTTGGTTTGATCCATGAGTACGTATGCGAAATACTGAAATACATTCTAGTTTTGTTGCTGTGTTTTAATACTGTTATATTCTGGTCACATTTACAGGTTCAATATGTCCAACGGATACATACTTAATATGTAAGCAGTGTGGAAGATATATACTCAGATTTGTAAGTAGTGTAGCAGATATGTACTCAGATTTGTAAGCAGTGTAGCAGATATGTACACAGATTTGTAAGCAGTGTAGCAGATATGTACTCAAATTTGTAAGCAGTGTGGCAGATATGTACTCAAATTTGTAAACAATGTAGCAGATATGTACTCGGATTTTTGGTGCTTTATATGTTTTAATTAAATTTGGACCTCCAGATAAATAAAATCCCTATTTGGTAGAAGTATGTTATTTCACACGTATTTAAACAAAAGAGGGTATATTAGTCATTTTCATGTTTTCAAAGAATTTTGGACCCTCAGGATAAGGGTAAAATGGTTGGACCCTACTATAAATAACCTTATGGGCTTAGGACCAAACAAGAAATTTTTCAATTAAAATTTAGGAAATTCTAAGGCATAAGGACTAATAATGCTAACTAGTGTGGTATGATAAGGGGCGCTTAGGGTAGAAAATTGCTTTAGTTATCCTTGATTAGTTTATTATCTACTTTTCTAGAGAAACCATATATTTTTTAAAATTTTAAATTTTTTCGTAAATTTTTTTTTCCTTCCTTTCTCTCTTCCTTGTTCAAAGGAAATGTACAATGTAAATATTTCCACAAAAATCGTGTTTATTTCTCTTTGTGTTTGATTGATATATTATTTCTAAAAAACTATGATTGACGGTGGATACAGAGTGAAGTTCGGCGACAATTGAAATAAATTCTACCAAGACCGCTCATTATTCTCCATTCTCAAGATGATGATGTATAGTTCGGCTTGGTAATTAAACACGTAAATAATAGTACACCTTCTATATATGGAGAAAACATTAGATTCGGCTACCATATTTTTCTCAAATCAGTTGAGCCCAAGTTCGACTCATAACTCGTCAATTGAACCTAGGTATATTTGAAAAAAATATGTCGAACATTTAAGTATTCTTATTTTACTAAGAACACTAAAGATTAACTAATGTCTTTTCCGCCGAACCTAGGTATATGTTGAAGAATTTTTTTAGATATGAGGACAAGTGATAAGAGACATTTGGTTTTACTACTACATGACCTTATTAGGAAATTAAAAATATAATAATAACAAAAAGAAAAGGATAAAAGCAATTTTAGATATCAATAAAGTATATGGATAGAGTATTTTGTTTTACCGCTAAATGACCATATTTGGTATTATTAAGTACGCCTACGATTTTCTTGTACGCCTTTAAATCACGATTCTTTTAAATGTCTTGAGCTAATATAAGTTCTTCATAATTCTCGCCACCTGGATTTCCGTTATAACATGACATTCTTTCGATTTTTTGGTTTCTTTTTGCGATTCACACTTTTCTGACATTTTTCATTCAAGGACTGGATTTGCATTTCAATTCATGAGTAAACGTTGCCAGAGTCCAAAATTTCAAATATCTCGATATTGGAAAAGCATAGTTAACAACACGGTAAAAGTAGGTCTTGTGGTGAAACCAAGCTATTCCAATCTTAAAAAAAAACATTGAATATATACTAAAGTACAATGTCTTCCAAATAAGACCATTCCATACTTTCTCCGATACATATTCCAAGATATTAAAGAAAGAACCGCGGATTTCAAAGAAAAATGATATTTCGAATTGCTCTTAGGACACTTTCAAATTGCGTTACGTCATTTAGAAACGCAAAACAAAATAGCATCTATCGCTATTTGAAACGACGCGCAAAGGAATATGTTAGGTACACCTCACCAAAATCATAATTGATTTTTATCATTAATTTATGTTATTGGTCACTAAGATGCCGCATCACTTTCACATTATTTATTTGTTAGTGGAAAATGGTACAAGATGGAATAACATATGTACCGTATCATATCCGTTTAAAAATCTAAACTTGTGAAGCGTTAACCCGAATGATGCATGAGGTGGTATGCGGTTTGGGTGATAAAAATTTAACACCATAATACTTGTTTTAGTAAAAAAAAAAGTGAATTCAGTATAACGACTAAAGAATTGGTAATAAGAGAGAAGGTCGTTTCTTTAACATTTTCTACATTTCTTTATAAAAGGAAAAGGCTAAAATTTATTTTCTTCATGAAGTCCAGACAAGAAGCCCATACCTATGGAGCCCAATACATGAAGAGTTACATCAAAGAGGAATCATTTTTCAATGGCTTTTTCAGGGACCATGGTTGATTACGCCACCTTCCCTCTAGTTATAAGGGATGTCCTAATGCGTTGAAATTACTAACTTGCCCTTAACCTAATTTAATTTAAAACCAACCTAATAACCACCTCTCTCTCACACTCTATATATAACCACCACCTCATCCCACCACCACCGCCGATTACCACCACCACCACCTCCGACCATCACCACCGCCCACCACCGCCGATTACCACCACCACCTCATCCCACCACCACCGCCGATTACCACCACCACCACCTCCTCCCACCACCACCGCCGATTACCACCACCACCACCTCTGATTAGCACCACCACCAACCACCGACACACCATCACCACCAACCACCACCACCTCTATATATATATAACTTAATTTAAATCTTTAGCAAAGATATTCTCACAAACCCATTACTTGTCGTTTGTTTTTGGTTGAAAATGAGAAGTAATCATCAAAATGAGTTGAAAATGGAAGTTGTGGAGAGGTTTAATGGAGGTTATAGTCGAGAAGGTTATTTGTTCATCTCACAAGGCAACCGAACTACACATTGAGATGAGTTAGTTACTTGTTCATCCTCACAAAGCAACCGAACTACACCTTTTCGTATGAGTTCGGTTTCATATGCTTTATAACAATGTTACCGAACCGATTTGAGTTCCGGTTGTTTTCGCATAAATGTATAAAACCGCCATGTAACCAAACTCTAGGGTTAAAAACATAAGAAAAAAAGTTGTCATGTAATCGAACCTTTACTGTTTTTCCCATTATTTTTATTTCTCTTATAACCGAATCCGTATCAACTTTGTTCGGTTATTTCGCAAAAATTTTAAAACTACCATGTAACCGAACTCTATGGTTAAAAACATAAGAAATTTTTTGTTTGTTAAGTTCCGGTTGGTTGTGCAATTAATCTCAAGTTTGCTAAACAACCGAACTTATTAGTCTTAGTTCGGTTGGATCGCAAAAGCATGTAGTTTCAGAACCAACCAACCTATACACTTGGTTAAAATTTATTTGTACATAAAGTTCGGTTAGTTGCGAACCAACCGAACATAACACCGCATGTCGAAGCTTCCATTAATATGGAGTTCGGTAACCTGCGTGTTTGGATCAAGCAACCGAACTACACCTTCAGATGAGTTCGGTTACTTGTTCATCCTCACAAAGCAACCGAACTACACCTTCAGATGAGTTCGGTTACTTGTTCATCCTCACAAAGCAACCGAACTACACTTGAATGAGTTCGGTTACTTGTTCTTCATATAAAGTAACCGAACTGCTCAAAATCCAGTTAAAATTTTACATTTTTGGGGAAGTTTTTACCAATTCAACATACATTATCTAAGTTTGGAGCATACTTGTTCACCCAAATACTCTACCTCCGGTTGTGGTTGATAAAATCCATCATTTGAATACTCAAAGGGGATGAATTGGAAAAAAAAATTATTTTTCATGTTTTTCTCCTTCATCTTCTCTAACTCTACTCTCACAATAATTTACTCAACTAATAATAAACCCATCTTTTAATTTAATCTCACTAATTGTTTTTAACTAAATCATTTCACTAATCATAACCTAAAATTAATAAAGAGGGTAGATTAGGTATTAAATAAATAACTAGATATGGGTGACCTAGAATTACTTCTAATGTCTTTACCCAAAATAAACCATGGTCCCCCCAAAAAAGGTCAGTCCCCAAAAACGGTTCAAAGAGAGAGAGAAAAGAGTAATCAAAGAGAGAAAGGCCCAATACAAGGACTAGTAAATAACCTCGCATCGTAAGGAATTCACATTGCAAGGACTATTTTGTATGTCCGCAACAAACCCAGGTCAAAAGCTCCTTAATGCGATTGCGTACTAGCATCTAAATCTTCAATTTTGCAGCCTCCCCATTTCCTAAAATACTCTCCTGCATCGCTGCACTCATTTTAACTCTAATTCTCAAAAATAAGCAAACTCCCTAAAAATACAAACAAAGAAAAAAGATCTTCAATTTAGTCATTTACCATTCAAGAACAAGAACTTAGCGAGACATTGCATAACATTATGTAAAAAGGTCGAAAAGATGTCTATTGATGTTAGTGGATCGACAACTACGAGTCGACTCGGTTGACCATTCAAAATCGCTTATTACAATACGCGTAAAAGAGTAATAGTCATAGCTACTTAGGTTTCGAACAAATACCTTGGGCTCTGGCCAGCCTGCCTCTCCAATCCTCGGGCTCGTTCGCTCCATCGCAATTGGACACGAAGACCTTCCATCTCCGTTAACTCTCTCCGCCGCATAGCATCCTCCAACAACTCTCTATTGCGCTCGAGAACAATACATTCCACGATATTAAGAACTGACAACAATACATGAATACAGATTAAGAAAGATCACTCACCATCTGATCAAGGGTACCATTCAGACCGACAGAGTACAAGGACACGACATTGATCATTTCCTCGTCGGTTAGGGAGCCAAAATCGGGAGAGGTAAGAGCCCCAGGGAGTTACATACCGGGCCCGAGAAAGTGAAAAGGTATTTCCGCTCGAGCTCGGGCGGGAGAAACAGAGGCACATTTTCCAATAACTCGCCCCCGTGCACATCATTCTTTCCACCAAAGCAGAATCTACTACCTTCTTCGGCTCCTCTTTCTCGCCCATACCACCGGTTTCATCCTCCTCGCCAAAAAAGATCCTCATCATCATCGACATTACAAATACAACATCATCCGCGATGATGACACCTTTATCAGGCAGTTGCCGGGGCATAACCTTCCACGGGAAGACTCATCGCCTCTTCGGGTCTCTACCCTTCCCACTAGGCTTACCACCTACAATGGTAGACGAAATATCGTATTTTTATGAGGCCACTTCCTAGAAATGGGATAGTGGGATCCGGGATCCTCACTTTGTCTTTGATGAAGCACCTCCAATTTCTCCTTTATCGCCTTTCGACCTTCGTACATAAGCCATCATCGATCCATTCAAGGAAACAAATAGGGGCAAGTACATACCGTGGTTAGAGCAAGATATTTGTTACCTTCCCGTCTCCTCCTTGGCTCTTGTGCTAGGACCCCCATCTCTTTTCGAAGGTTGAGAGCTTCGAAGTTGGGTACTCTGGGACTTGGGCTGCGAAATATAAATAACTAAAACACCATTTCACTGATCATCCGGCCGACCAACCAAACCAAAATTGAAAACTTACCCGATCAACATTAACCACCTGCAATGGATAGGGCTCGGCCGAGGAGAAAACTTGCCACTTAGAAGAGGACCATAAATAACAAGGGGGACCCGATCCCAAGCTACATCACTGGTATGATGGGCATGCTTATTAGAAGTTTCCCCTGGGGTCTTCGTCCAACTAAGCTTCTTAAAACCCTCTACAGAATCTTATTGCGATGAGGACTAACAAGCGAAACCAACAAGATCTTTATTGGTAGAAGTCCTACTGGTAGTTGGCAACAAAGTCGGCGTGAGTGTAGTCGCTCGTTTGGAAAGGATCATAGGTCGACTGGGTAGAGTGCATTCGCCTCGCCTACTTCTCCCATTCGGACATGATGCAGTATTACCATTCCATTGAGCTAAAGCACGAGACTAACGAATCTTGGAAAGAAAACGTAGCCCGATACACCTTTGTAACAAAGATGAGAAAATTTCATAACGTCCTCCTTCTTCTTGAACACCTTTTTTGGCCCGACAGAGTCTCGATGTCATAACCGTGAAGATCATAATCATCCTTCGGTTGCTTGATGTCAGCCCGACTCTTGTCATTCCTCGAAAATGAAGGGGAACCATCGTAAAGGATAGAGTTAAGAGCGCGATAATCATGATGCGAAGGCGTCCAACAATAAACAAGGAATCAAGAGGAGCACCATCATCATCGAAAGTATAACTCACACCTCTTGTCCGTCATGGAGGGAGTGAAGAAGCCATGGAGAACTAGGGAAGATGACGAGAAGCAAAAAGAAAGAGTCGTAAAAAGAACAAGGGGAATCAAAGACCCAGCAGGAAGAAAAACGACAGAGAACGACAAAGAAGGCTAAGTAGAAATTAGGTTTTGAAGAAAGAAATCCATCACTAGGGTTAACTGAAAAAGTAGCAGTGAAGAAAAGTTTCAGAAAGACGAATAAGGAGAAGATGTGAGCTATCGAAAAAAGAGTGAAGGAAGAACCAAGGGTCTTAACTGTGACATTTATACCATAAACAGCCACGACCAAAGGAGGCGGTAACAGGTCATAAAGGCAGCAGTAGTGGGGAACCGCATGGCAGAAAACACGGCATGGCCAGGGATGTGGGAAGCGAAGCAATTTCTTCCCCTCGTGTCGATCACACGAGTGAAAAAAAGGGGCATAAATGGAAATGCAGACAACCGCAAGAGTTATTTCCAGATTTTCAACTTAAGGTTATTATTATTATTTGATTTTATAAGAAAAATAGAGACAAAATTGTAAGATAACATTAGTATGAGGATAGCCCAGATCCTCGATTGTAATAAATAAATTCTTAACTATCCATCTGAATACAATCTTACTGACTCGGTAAATACTAATCTAAACCTTGGGCAACGAGAGATTGCTGCTGGCTCCTTTATGAATCTTTTTCATTGAAAACAAAAATACCAATCTAAACCTTAGGCAACCAGAGATTGCTGCTGGCTCCGTTTTTTCAATCTTTTTCAGGCGACTGAATAGAGGCTTTCAGTGTAACTTTTAATTAGGGACCGTGAGTAGGAGGCAGGGGGAAACACAGAGACTCCATCAATCTCAATCTTTCTTACAAGATCTTTTTCCTGCGATCATAGGAATACAGACTGACAAAGTCTGCATAAATACCTTTCTTGTCTTTTGAGGTCGTGGCGCTCAAAGACTATATTTTCAATACTTCCACCAACTCGAAACCACGAACTGTGCCTCTCTATAGGAAAAGGTAACTGAATAGTGTCTCCACCCCAGTTACTTTCACTTCCTTTGACAATTCTTCAGTTTGTTGTGGACTCCGTCATCTAACATCCATAACTTCAAAACTTTGTGGTTCCTTCCGAATAATAGAGCCACACGTCCACCCAGTATTAGCATGTCAACAGGCCGTCTATAGAATCTTTCATGAGGCTCATCAAGAATGAAATTAGGAATTGAAATAACTCTGAACTTCTCACTTCCAACATCTAATGCAACTATGACGTCAGGATCACCCCATTGATCCGCAAATTCGATCTTATTTCTCCAGTATAAAGTACCATCCCATACAACGGCTGTTTTCCAACGTCATACGGAGAGAACCTCATTGATAATTGTTTTGTTGTTCTTTGCCAGTGAACCATATTGATCTTTCGCCATTTAGGTGTCACTGCCAAGAGTCAACACCTCCCATCTTGCATAATCAGGGCGATCAAGGTATGCCGTACGATTACCTGGGGTTTTAACAGATAGTCTCCAAAAGCAGAATACTTTTTATAGCTCCTTCTTCTCAGGATCGAACCCAAAATGATAAATCGGACGATGATGAGTTTTTATCTTAATTGTGCCGTCTTTCTTCTGGAGCTTGTCTCTTTCTTCTGTAGTAATGTTGATTTGACCCACGGTGTCAATTCTCGTGTACTAGCATTGTATACCCTAACAGAATATGTCTTCCTATCTACGAAACAAAGAAAACCATTTACCGGTCCTAAGACTTCATCATAAAGGAACCATTCATCATCAGTTATCCTAACGTTGGTAATAATGGCTACGACATCATCCTCACCGCCACTGCCATTAACCATCTCCTCAAGACATGAAATACTTTGACGTAGCGCTCTACTTACATCAAAGCCTTCGTCATAGCGAAGTGCGAAAGGACGCTTTTTCTTGCAATGGGTTTATGCAGATGAGACTCGGACGTGATTTTGAATGGTTGAGTGTAAATCAATCAGGTATTTGTCTTGTTTAATCAAATACAACCAATGCTTACAAACTGACTTGAACCGCAGTAGTGATTTCACCGGCAGTCTGCTTAGTATCTCTAACATTACATCATCGTCAATACAAGGAAAAGTACCAACACTGTTGCCAAGAGAATTATTGCAAACACCAAGACAGCTGGTGTTAATAACCCTATGTTTGTCTTCGGGCTTGACGTACCAAGAATCAAAGTGTGACGATACATCATGGTGAAAATCATACCTTGTTAATATCTCCATTGGCGGACTCAAGCAACAATCACAACTGCTGCTCTTACTCTTTATTGACAGAAGACTCGAATAATCACAATCCTTATCTTGAGAACACTGATTAACAAAATTTTAAAATGCTGAGAATCAGAAACAGTATATATACCTGAGTAAATTCCAATTACCCTAAAAATAATTTCTCAAGATGAATAAACCTAAATACCCTAGGTTGAGCAAAAAGAAAAAAAAAATCCTATCCTATTTATACAAGTCACAATAGTCTATTGTTTGGAAACTGAACTTTTATCTGTCCATTAATAGGAAACCGAATTTGTTTTATTTTTTTTATTATTATATCCTATTTTACTACCTTCCTAAATACTTCCTTGACCGGACTGGGTCGAGAATTTATTCTATTTATCAACACTAAAAGAAACTTTAATCACTGAAAAGGGGAATATATCAAAATTCTGCACACTTCCTGCCTTGGCTAGAAAAAGACCTCTAGTTCACACAAAATTATGAGCCAAAAAACCAAAATTGGGCTCAGCTACGCCTACAGACTACAATCTGATAAGCTAATTGAAACTTGAAACAGATTAAAGGAATGATTAGCTATTCATGCATCAACACAGGAAAACATAACAATTTCAACACAGACATAATAATAGTAATTGTTTCACGAAATATACCTGATGATTCTTTCTCACCACCACCAAGAAGAAACCATTAAGAAATTCCTTAGTATATCTCACAACAATATCCTTAGGATGAAAATGAAACCACCCTTGTTTAAGCATCTTCACAGCACAATTATCATTCAAATTAAAAGCTTTAAAATAAACATGAGCACCACCATCTTCCTTTAATTCCAGCTTCACAATTGCAGCAACCCATTCCTTCTCCGCATTAAGTTGAACCACTTGAGAAATCCACAAATTGTAATCATCATACATCTTATTCTTCTGCCCAGTAAATATAGATCGAATGAAATTCACCATCACTTGACCTGGATCATCTGACACAAACCCTCCGCCACACTTGCCCAATTTCTCGTTAATACAATGCTTTGAAGCATAACGATACAAGGAAATCGATTGGAAAAAATTCAATTTCTCTGGACTTGAAATTGTACTAAATGATGATGAAAGGATTTGGGTTTTGAGATCTGATGAAAAATGGTTGGCATCATGATTAATTATACCTAATGATGATGATTTTGAAAGGATTATGGTTTTGAGATCTGATGAAAAATCATCGAATTTTTGGTTCTTCTTATCTTCTTGTGTTTCTTCTGAGAGTAAATTTTCGTTAGGAGACATTGATTTTTCAAGGATTGGGACTCTGATTTGGGATTCGATTGAATTTCTGTGATGTTTTTGGTTTCGATGGTGCCGAGGAAATTTTCGGGGAAGAAGATGAAAGGATGTTTCAATCCGATAAGATCTTCCTTTTTTTAATATACTACTACTCAGGACCGTCTCCCCT